>JAMKCH010029725.1:0-64907 GCA_023653785.1 Ophioderma brevispina | reverse complement strand
GCCAGTGTCACATCTGTTATCGAGCATAATGGCCACATGAAATCCCCGTTTCACAATATTTGACAATATTGGTTGAACTACATTTTCCAAGATGTACTTTCTACAATAATAGAGATCACAACTTGAAATTATTGTAGTATTCTGAAGAGTAAACGGAGAACATCCGAACAATACCGATTAAGCTGACAGCTACTCCCACGCATTAACTCACTATCAAGCGATGGTCTATTTCATGACATGGAAGAGTACAAGTGAAATATTCTTTTAAGTGATGTTGACGCGCAACTGTTTTAACACAACGTCCTAAAACCACAACAACGACAACGTTAGAAAAATCCTTAGGGGTCACAAATAAGCCCTAATCATAAACAACAAACGTGTTTGGCCTCTTCCTCTCACTCGTGACGAAAAGCGTATAATCGGGAAGTTCCGTAAACCTGAACCCATCTAACACACATTTTTCCTGACATGCGAACTATATGAATCGGAATAGCCTTCAGGAATAAAGCACTTGTTTATTCCGTGTAAGGTTTCCGAATTCATAAGTGTGTCCGAAAAAGTGTGTCAGATGGGTCAGGTTACGGAAACTCCCGGTAACTCACCAGACTCTCCCCGTGCGGCTGAGGGGACAATTAGCATACAAATAATCCAACCTACAGCTACTTTTAAAAAAATCGCGTCTGATCTTTTTCAAAAGTCACAGGTATTCTTGAACCAGTCTTCAAATGTATTTTTGACTAGAATAAGTATACAGTTATGGAGTTTGAATGTCTTACCTATGTTTATTACAGTGTTCATCCTGTTGACACCCATGCTAGCTAAGAGCACTCGTACGAATGCTACTCACTCTTGCTAGTAGCAAAAATTGCTGACAACCCCTGAATACCGGTGATGTAGCGACAATAGAGACTGAGGCGGGGGAGGGGGAGACGAGTGTGCAGCTGTAGCGATAAAACGAACTATTGGAGTGACATTGTGAATTTAAAAAAAAGAGAGAGCAGAACAAAAACCGGACCTATACTTTAGCTACAATTCATGCGTGAATGCGCTTCACCTTCCCACCCGGGTACCCTTTGCGGGACCCTTTGTGGACGAATATAAATCAGAATATGCTTCCATATGCATATGTGTACATTTTTTTTAAAAAGGCATAACTCTAGCGCAAAGGGTTTCTCGGTTCGAATCTCATTGGTAAACCACTTTCTGTATTTAATTCGGGAACTCAATTTCGGATTTAATTTGTATGACAGATATGTGATTAAAAGCCTGAATCCCACTTTCTTCCATTGGCAAAGGAACCTGAAAGCTTGCACTTCACATCCGGTGTGAGTGTGTTTGAATGTTGCAATATAACGCTGTTTAAAATCTGCTGCCTCAAGTTGCATTGTTTTCTGTCTATACATTTTTTTTTTTTATTAAGTTGTAAAGTCTCTAGCAATTTTGTGGCCTACAGACCACGATTTGAGATTAAAATAAACCTTGATTATGTGGTTCCAGTGTATGATATGTGAGTCTTGTACCCACTGTTAATAAGAATTTTCACTTTACACAAGGTCGTAAATAGCATCATGGTTATGACATCTCGTGGATGTCAAGGTCATAAATACCTTTCAAACCAAATAAATGAGCCTTGTGCATAAGTGATCTGAAGTTTATATATAAGATTTTATGATTTTAAATCAGAATGGTTCAAGAATTTGGTATGTCCAACATAAATCCAATCACCACTTTACATGATTATAAACTAGATACTTAATATTTCAAGTCCTCCAGTGTCCTGCGTTCAAGTAGCGTTGCAGTTCAACGATATATGTCCTCACAGCGAGACTCAAATGACAGTATGCAAATTCACACTTATAAATCCTCAACGTACCTTGAGAACCAATCACTGGCTGCCTCGTCCTATCCATATGAATTCTACCATTGCCTTCAGGCATTGCCATGCAGTACGTCGGAGAGAACACCACACGCACAAACAGTGAATAAGGCCCGCTGGACAACAAGCACCTGCTGCATACCTGTCAAGAATCACCCCAGCTCGACAGCAGAGACTGCGCTCTCGCCGACCTTTCTTCTTCTCTTGGTATGAGGCAGCAGCTAGATATGTTGCAAAAAAAAAAAAAAAAAAAAAAAAAAACAAAAATAAGCTTTGGAGCCAACTGCCTGTTGATTGGTTGGGGTTTGAAGATCTGTGGTCCACCGTTGGACGAAAGTAGGGCCTGCATTGAGGATGTGATCCGCAATCTGTGAAGGAGAACACATTGTCAGGTTGGCGGGATGGCCGCATCCCCCATGGGTGCATGTTTTGCTATTGAAGCGTCCGACTCCTGTGCGATTCCGGTTTAAGGTGACCCAATCCTTGCGTGGAAGGTTGCTGCCAGGTGGTATTTCTGTCTTAGGTGTATAGAGAGTTGATCTGGTCTTGTGAGTATCTAGCCAGACAGCCTTCCATGTCTGTAAGATGTTGAATGGGAACTGTAGTTTAGCATCGTGTCGGCATAGAGGTCGTCGAGAGCGCAGTCTCTGTCTACCAAGATGGTGTGAATCTTTGACATTGTTATGCAGCAGGTGTTGTTGTCCAGGCAGGCTTATTCACTAGTTTTTGCGTGTGGTGTTCTCTCTGCGAAGTACTGCAGGTGCAATGCTTAAAGCACTGGCAGGAATTCAGATGGAGTATGACGGATCAGCCAGTGGTGGTTTCTCAAGGTCTCGTTGAGTACCATGTGCAGCTTCTTTGTGTGAGAGCATGTTGCACCATTGCTGAGGCGGCATATTCAGCATTGCTGTAGACCAGATCCAAGGCAGTGGGGTGCGTAGGGTCGTGGGGCTGGCACTCCATCATCACGTCGGCACATGAGGTTTATTCCTCGAAGATACCTTAGCGCATACAGACTCGAGGTGATACGGTAAGTAAGCTGCCGTTCAAGCTTCACTCCCCAAGCAAGCGGACAAGATAGCTCAATAGGTAAGGGCGCTCGACTCCATGGTTATGCTCATCCATGCGTATAGGCGTCGTTCGAGCCCTGTGGAGATTCAGCTACCTTGTAATTTCCGCGGACCCGAAATTAACCGCTTAGTGTCTCGATTTACCCCTGCGATATTTTGGGAAGCTGGTCCCGGCTGCGATTGTTACTCGATGTATGTTTTGCTGATAAGGAAAGCGCTGATCCCGATCTGCTGCATCCCTTGAACTGATGCTAAATGGTTTATGGTATGATTGTGCCACAGTGATCAGCGACATTTGTGAAAGCGCTTAGAGGCCAAATAGCATAACGCGATATAAATCTCTTCTATTATTATTATTATAAGTAGGTTGGGTGTGAATTGTATGGCAAAGGCGCTCAATTTGCGGTTGATTTGACGCTGTACTATGAGCCTCTTTGGGTTGATGTGGAAGGCAGTAGCGGTGTCTTGGCTTCGCTCATCTTCAGTCTCCAGGTCTTGAGATATGCTGCGAGTAGGGCCATGTCTGTATAAGTGTGCTTTCTACTTCTGTCCAGTTGCGGTCTGAGTGGAGGAGGGAAAATCGTCGGCCTAGCCATATTGTCTAGATGTTGTTTGAGGTAAATCGCTGATATACAAGTTGAACAGCATAGGAGCCAGTACAGATCCTTGTGGTAATCCGTTCCTCAGACGACGCAGACGACTACTCTGCCCATCACTGGTCTTGAGAATAAAGCTACGGTTTGCAAGCATGTTACATATGAATTGTACAAGGTGACGAAGCTTGAGTGTCAGCCCCTGGTGCCACACGGTGTCGTATGCTGCAGTAAGGTCCACCAAGATGACGCCTGCCTTACGGCGCTTTTCAAAGCTTTCCTCAATACCATTTGTGAGTTTTACGATCTGATGGACAGTGCTCCGGCCACGGCGAAATCCTGCTTGTTCGTCAGGCAGATGGGGTTCGAAGACGGGCTCCAGCCGGGCCAGGATCAACCTCTCAAGGAGTTTGAAGGAGACACACAGTAGTGATATTGGGCGGTAGTTCTTAGGGTTGTCGACAGGCTTGTTTGGTTTGGGGAGTGCGATGATAGTAGCTCTCCTCCAGATCTTGGGTAAGGACTGGTTGGTAAGCTTACCATAGGCAACATGTGTAGAACTCCTGGAGTCATTCTAGATATCGTGGGCCGCATTGCATCAGGAACTCTGCTGGTATGTTGTCAGGGCCCTGGGCCTTTCCAGTCTTTAGTTGGCTGATAGCAGAGGTAAGCTCATCTAGTGAGAAGGATGTTGAAAGTGACCCGTCCACGCCGGGGGCTCGACGAAGTTTGGTGATCTCTTTTTTGACAGAGCGAGTGTGATCCTTATCAATGTTCTTGAAACGACCATTTGCGAGGAGTTGCTCAGCAATTGAGTTGGCAGTTACTGGACATTTCGATGGTTTGGAAATTCTGCCGGTGAGGCGGTTTATAGTCTTCCAGGCCTTCCTGCTGGACTGGGTGAAGTCGATTCCTTGGACCGATCTTTCTGCCGACATGCTGCTAAACTCTCCAGTTCCCCATTCAACATCTTACAGACATGGAATACTGCCTGGCTAGATACTCCAAGACCAGATCAACTCTCTATTACACCTGGCAGCAATCTCCCACGCAAGGAATGGGCCACCTTAAACCGGATTCGCACAGGAGTCGGTCCCTTCAATAGCAATATGCAATCACCAGCCTGCCAATGTGGTTCTCCATCACAGACTACGGATCGCATTCTCAATGAGTGCCCTACCTTTCGTCCACCGGTGGACACAGATTTCTCAAACCCCAACCAATCAACAGTGAGTTGGCCCCATTTCCTCTATTGTGCAATCTTTCTAGTTGTAAATAACAGGTGTGAGCTCATTATAGCACTTGAGATAATCCATTATATTTTGTGGCAAAACACGGTTACAATGCTATATTTTGATAGTCTTTAAGTAAACATAAAACTTTAAACATTAAAGCTACCATTACTTTCAGGATGGAAATTGACAGTGAATAACTCTAAAACTGGCAGCCATCTTGGATTTGAGACTAAATGACTTACAAATTAAAAATAAAATAACCCTTGAGTTTGATTCTTCTCCGTTGAAGCAATCAAAAACGACCCGTTACCCGCATGTGTAAGTCATTTCGTTCAAACGCTATCCAATTTTCAAATTTGTCAATATGGCTGTTGGCGGCCATCTTGGATTTTTCAAGTTAAAGATTAACTGTTGATAGCAAACTAGACCCAGAAATATATTTCTAGCCAAGAAATTAGCCAAGAACAACACTTCAATTGTGTTCCTAGGCAGATTGAGTCAAAAGGTACAAAACAGGAAAATATTTAATATGGTAGCTGGCGGCCATCTTGAATTTTCAGTTGAAGATGACCTGTAAATGAAAAAATAGCTTCTGGAATGGATTTCTGATCATAAAATTAGTCAGAAATGACCCCTCAATCATATCTGCAGGTTGATATGTTCAGAAGTTATGTAACTTTCCAAATTCCAAGATGGCCTCCAGCGGTGGTCCTCTGGAGTTAGCCCACACTTTTGGGAAGGGTATAGGAGCTCATTTTTTTTCTAATACCCTTAAGTACCAAAATCCACCCTCAAAAAAAAAAAAAAAAAAAAAAAGTTACAATGCTATATTTTGATAGTCTTTAAGTAAACATAAAACTTTAAACATTAAAGCTACCATTACTTTCAGGATGGAAATTGACAGTGAATAACTCTAAAACTGGCAGCCATCTTGGATTTGAGCTTTAATTTAACATAGGTTACACCTTCCTGTCATTTCAAATAAAGAAAATAGAAAGAAAATAGAAAAAACGCCCAATTGGGCGCAAAATGTGTTAAAACTGAATCCCCAAGTTATAAGCTTTAATTTAACATAGGTTACACCTTCCTGTCATTTCAAATAAAGAAAATAGAAAGAAAATAGAAAAAACGCCCAATTGGGCGCAAAATGTGTTAAAACTGAATCCCCAAGTTATAAGCTTTTAATAATTTAACATAGGTTACACCTTCCTATCATTTCAAATAAAGAAAATAGAAAAAACGCCCAATTGGGCGCAAAATGTGTTAAAACTGAATCCCCAAGTTATAAGCTTTAATTTAACATAGGTTACACCTTCCTATCATTAAAAAAAAAAAAAAAAAAAACCGTTGAAGCAATCAAAAACGACCCGTTACCCGCATGTGTAAGTCATTTCGTTCAAACGCTATCCAATTTTCAAATTTGTCAATATGGCTGTTGGCGGCCATCTTGGATTTTTCAAGTTAAAGATTAACTGTTGATAGCAAACTAGACCCAGAAATATATTTCTAGCCAAGAAATTAGCCAAGAACAACACTTCAATTGTGTTCCTAGGCAGATTGAGTCAAAAGGTACAAAACAGGAAAATATTTAATATGGTAGCTGGCGGCCATCTTGAATTTTCAGTTGAAGATGACCTGTAAATGAAAAAATAGCTTCTGGAATGGATTTCTGATCATAAAATTAGTCAGAAATGACCCCTCAATCATATCTGCAGGTTGATATGTTCAGAAGTTATGTAACTTTCCAAATTCCAAGATGGCCTCCAGCGGTGGTCCTCTGGAGTTAGCCCACACTTTTGGGAAGGGTATAGGAGCTCATTTTTTTTCTAATACCCTTAAGTACCAAAATCCACCCTCAAACCTTCCTTCGCTCTCCATGGTCACGAAATGGCTGAATTTGACCTTACTAACAGGCTTGTTTGATGCTCCAGATCTTGGGTAGGGACTTGTTGGTAAGGCAACAAAAAAAAAAAAAAAAAAAAATCTGCAGGTTGATATGTTCAGAAGTTGTGTAACTTTCCAAATTCCAAGATGGCCTCCAGCGGTGGTCCTCTGGAGTTAGCCCACACTTTTGGGAAGGGTATAGGAGCTCATTTTTTTTCTAATACCCTTAAGTACCAAAATCCACCCTCAAACCTTCCTTCGCTCTCCATGGTCACGAAATGGCTGAATTTGACCTTACTAATAAATATATCATTTGTGTTTCTAAAGTTAATAAAGTCTAGTTCTTAGGGTTGTCGACAGGCTTGTTTGATCCTCCAGATCTTGGGTAGGGACTTGTTGGTAAGGCAACATGTGCAGAACTCCTGGAGCCATTCTAGACGTCGTGGGCCGCATTGCATCAGGAACTCCGCTGGTATGTTATCAGGCCCTTGGGCTTTTCCACTCTTTAGTTGGCTGATAGCAGAGGTAAGCTCATCTAGTGAGAAGGATGTTGAAAGTGGCCCGTCCACGCCGGGGGCTCGACGAAGTTTGGTGATCTCTTTTTTGACAGAGTTGAGCGAGTGTGATCCTTATCAATGTTCTTGAAACGACCATTTGCGAGGAGTTGCTCAGCAATTGAGTTGGCAGTCACTGGACATTTCGATTCTGCTGGTGAGGCGGTTTATAGTCTTCCAGGCCTTCCTGCTGGAGTGAGTGAAGTCGATTCCTTGGACCGTCTACTCCCAGCACTCACGGCGTTTCCTGCACAAGCAGTTTGTCAGATCTGAAGTCTTGGATGACACTTCTTCCCCGGGTTCAGAATTCAGGAAATAATTGTAAAGGGTATCACATTCCTTATCCCAGGATGGGATATAACTGCGACGGCAACCACGTGGGATGGTCTTCTTTGCTATATTAATAAAGAGTTTACACAGTGCTGTGTAAGAATTGTCCATATTGGAGGAGGTTGGTGTCCGGAGGTTGGGCACTTCTGAATCCACCAGGATCTTAAACTGGTCCCCGTCTGCCTTGTGGAAGTTCCACCTTTTCACTGGCTTTGTTGGTACAGGCTTAGAAAGGCTCTCCTGAGCGATCAGTGATGGTCTGTGTTGGGAATTCGGAAAGCGATCGAGAACAGTACGGTGGACGGAGATAGTGTCCATGTTTACAAAAGCAAGGTCGGGATTTGTAGACGTATTCCACCTTCCAGAGTAGGAACTGTCTGGTTGCTTGGAGTCGTGCAAAAGTTGTACGCCGGATTTTGAAGCCCAGTCCTCTAGGGTAGCTCCGTCAGGATTGGTATTCCTGTAACCCCAGGTAATGCTATGCCTGCTGTTATGACGTCTCTCTCATCGTAGGTGAATGGTTGGTTGGGACATGGGGCTTGACGGTGGAGAGGTTTGTAGAAGCTGTTTAATCTCTGCATTGACAGCACGAGAGTGGGCTCTTTCGCCTGTGGAGGGGTCTTGCCACTTCCATGTTGACAAGTACGTGAAGCGATGGAGCGTTTGCAGAGGGGACAGGACCACTACTTAGCTGGACAGTTAGCCCGGTGGTGAGCTTGTTGGATTGTGTTCCAGGGCCTTGCGGCCTTGAGTGGGTATCTCCTCCTCCCCATCTGGTGCGTCTCTTTTGCAAGCAGATCCAGTAGTGGTTTTGCCCTTTGCTTATTCTCTCAGTATCGCAGTGGGTATTACTTGTATAACTCTTCGCATTCCTTGTCCCAACAGGGCCCGGTAGGATTCCTTCTGCCTCCGCTGGAATGGATGTTTAGCTGCTTGGTTGGAGCATGGGCAGAAGTCAGATATGCATCGTTGCTGTTAGATGAAGCCGGGTCTGGTAGCGTGGATGACAGTTCGCTGGTACGGTGAGTTATTTGAACTTGGACCAGTTGGCTTTCCTGAAATTCCATCTCTTTCTGTAGAGGCTGGAGATCGTGACCTTAATGTCAGTGGTGACCAGGATAGGGCAATGACCTGATATAGGAAATCTAGGGAGGACCGTTCTGGAGCAGCGGGATCGGATGTCGCTGGTGACTGTTGACAGGTCGGGACAGGTCCATGTCCCATGACTGCTTGAATAGAAAGTAGGTGGATCCTTATTATCAAACAGCAGTTGGAGGTCTTGGGCTTCAATCCATTCAAGAGCCGCTTTACCATTCTTGTCAATGTTGGAGTATCCCCATGCTGTATTTCTACAGTGGAAATCTCCGCAGACGAAGGAGCTCCGCTGAACTACTGGAAGGGAGTTGAAGTCTGCCTCAGCTGGTGGTGGCTTATAGATGTTGGTGAAGTGGGTTCCCATTGCTTCAAATGTTATCCACTGGATCGGCGAATTCATTGAAGATTGCAGGGTTGAACTCACTTGTATGCATTGCTTCACATAGGAAGCGATCCCATGCTTGTTGTGCGGAATGAAGCAAATAAGGTCAAAACCTTCGATTTGCAGCTTCTCTTCAGATTCGCAGTGAGTTCCTTGGAGGATGATATTCACTCCGTTCTCCCTGGAGCTGTAAGATGATGTCACGCTTAGCATGGGTGAGACCCTCAACGTTCAGCTGCAGGATACATACTTTGGTGCTTGCCATAAGGAAAGTTCCTCTGTGAGTAGCTCCGCCGCCTAGAATTGAGGGTGGTTCTTCAAGATGTTCACTGTGGGGTTTTAAAACACGATGTTGGACTTAAGTGTTGAATCGTTAGCCACATCAGGTGATGTGACATTAAAAGGGCCGCCACGAGGAAGGCTTCAACACGACCCCAAATGGACAGAGCATCAGTTCAAATAAAACTCCTCAGGTAATAGATTCCAAGGCATCTTCTCAGTCCTGACGGTTAATTTGTCAGCAGTTCAAGACGAAAAGGTTAAATAAGTCCTCGAAGACATATAATCCACAGTATATCAGTTCCAAGAAATCCACCACGATTCTATCTGTCCACAATTTGGAATCCTATTTTGGATTACCAGCCATTTTAGGCACAAAGAAGACAGTAGTAGAATATAAATCCTGGCACCAAGTAAAGGTCTGCTTTCAGTGCAGATTAAAACTCGCTATAACTTCTAGCTACTTGTGAATAGTGGATGCTGGCAGAGAGGCCTTACTCAATCTCATATTATTGAATTCACCAAAGTTCCCACAACACAGTATTAATTAAAATCGAGATACCACAGATCATGCATAAACCTAACCTTGCACTGCTGACCCAATTGGAAATCACATAATTATATCATCTGAATTACAACACTTCCCATATATAAACTTATGGGGGAATACCCAGCTCAGGAAATTGTTTTGATCTTAAAGCATAAACAAGTTGACTCGTTACTAAGTTTAAATCTTGGGGAATTCCACATTTCCTTATGGTGCAATCTACTAACAGGGCACCTTGCACAAACAACAGAGGGAATTCCCTTACTCTTTCTACAAAAAAAAGTATTTTCCTGTGAGAAATCTTTTCTCAAAAAAAATTGAGAAAATAATACTTTTAATCAAAATTATGAGGGTACTATAACATCCTCCCCGTTTTAAAAGAAAATTTTGAATGTAAATGAAAAATTTCCCAAAACTTTAACATTTTGTGGTTATTTTACATACAGTTTACACAGTGCAAATTTACACTTTTATATAATGTTCTGCATGCTGCCTCAGTCTATTACATCAAGTTGTAATATTACCTTTCTGAAACAAATTTAGGCAACTCTGGACAAGGCATCTGACAAGACATTTCTTTGCCTTGATATTCTTATGTCCAGATGTATTCTTGTAGAGTTAAACTCCACCTAACAAGTCTCTGATTTCTGTTTTTCATCTTGTGGATGAAAGTCAACGGATTATGATCCGTGTACACTAGAACTGGGTGTACTGTTGTACTCAAGTACACTTCAAAATTTTGCAATGGCAATAGCAATGCAAGACATTCTTTCTCAATTGTTGAGTAGTTTTTCTGATGTTTGTCAAACTTATTAGAGAAATAGCATACAGGATGATCTACATCATTTTCATCTGCTTGCATGAGAACTACACTACAGCCTACATCACTGGCATCAACTGCCAACTTGAATTGTTTCTGAAAGTCTGGCGCAATCAAAACTGGCGCATTCATCAAAATAGACTTGATTTAACTGCCAACTTGAATTGTTTCTGAAAGTCTGGCGCAATCAAAACTGGCGCATTAATCAAAATAGACTTGATTCTCTCAAATGCTTTTTGGCATTGCTCTGACCAGACAAATTTTGCGTTTTTCTTCAGAAGGTTGGTCAGCGGACACGCAATTTTTGAGAAATTTGGACAGTATTTCTGTAATACCCGACCATACCTAAGAATCTCATGAGATCTCTTTTACTCTGTGGTGTGGGGAATTTCTCAATTGCTTCAACTTTTGCAGTGATTGGCCTAATTTGCCCTTGTCCTACAACATGCCCTAAGTATGTGACATTTGCATGGCAAAATTCACTTTTCACCAGATTCACAGTTAAAGCTGCCTGAGATAATTTCTCAAGCAATTGATGGAGCTGTCTCATGTGTTCTTCCCATGTTTCAATATACACAAGGAGATCATCCACATAGGCTTCACAATTTTCTATGTCTGCAGCTACTCTGTTCACTAGTCTTTGGAATGTTGCAGCAGAAATTTTGAGACCAAATGCCATTCTTTTGTACTGGTATAGGCCATCGGGCGTACAAAAGGTTGAAATTTCTTTGGCACGATCAGTGAGGGGAACTTGCCAATATCCCTTCAACAAATCAAATTTGCTAACAAATTTGGCATTTCCAACTCTATCTATGCAATCATCAATCCGTGGGATCGGATATGAGTCGGTTTTGGAACAGAGGTTGACTTTTCGAAAATATGTGACAAATCGAAATGAACCATCAGGTTTGGGAACCAGAATACATGGGGAGCTTCATTCACTATTGCTTTGCTCTACTATTCCATTGTCTAACATGTATTTCACCTCATTTCTGATATGATGCAGCTTGATTGGATTCACTCTATAAGGATGTTGCTTTATTGGATCGGATTCACCTACATCAATGTCATGAGTTATGACATGTGTCTCACTGGGTACATCAGGAAATATGTTTCCCACTCATGAATTGACTCTTTCAATTCACCTTGTTGACTTTCTGGGAGATGACCTAGTTTCTTGTCTAAATTGGCAAGTTATGTCAATTTTTGCAATTCATGCCACCATAATCATTTTCTGTGTTTACAGTGCTGTCTTGTTCAGGTACTGACTCTGTGATGTCATCATTTGCACTCTCAGCACTAACACTGACTGACATTACAGACGCAGGCTTAATAGTATCATCACCTCTTTCATTATACTCTTTGAGCATATTTATGTGACACAACTGTCGACTTTTACGTCTACCTGGTGTTTTGATCACATAGTCAAGGTCTCCCACTTTGTTCTCGAGCTCATATGGTCCAGAATACTTGGCTTGCAAAGGATGCCCTTGTATGTATTGGAAGAAGTGCCAAAACTTTGTCACCTGGTTTGAATACTCTGTTCCTGCATCTTTGTCATACCATGTTTTCATTTTGGCCTGGCTCTGTTTGAGATTTTGTTTGACAATTTCTGTGGCTCTTTGGAGCCTGTGTCTGAACTGAGACACATATTCGAACAAATTCACATCAGGATTTTCATACAACCACTTTTCTTTCAGTAGTTTCAATGGTCCCCTCACTTTGTGACCAAACACCAACTCGAATGGACTAAATCCTAATTACTCTTGTACAGCCTCCCTGGTAGCAAATAACAGGAGATGAACTCCCTCATTCCAATCCCTCTCAAATTCAAAACAATAGGTTTTGATCATTGTTTTCAATGTTTAGTGGTACCTTTCTAGAGCCCCCTGGGATTCTGGGTGGTATGCTGAAGAACTGTATTGGGAAATTCCCAACTGGTGCATCACTTGTTGGAACAAACCTGACATGAAATTTGATCCTTGATCAGACTGAATTGATTTTGGAAGGCCTACTAGGGTGAAAAACTTTGTTAGAGCTTTAACTATATTCTGTGCCCTAATATTTCTCAAGGGTATGGCCTCAGGGAATCTTGTGGAAGCACGCATGATGGTCAGTAAAGGAAGTGGTCCTACGCAATCTATTAACACCCTACTAAATGGCTCATCAAATGCTGGTATTGGTTGCAAGGGAGCAGTAGGAATTTTCTGATTGGGCTTGCCCACCATTTGACATGTGTCACAAGTCTTACAATACTCAGACACATCTTTTCTGAGTGTAGGCCACCAAAAATGACTCCTAATTCTATCATGTGTTTTTCTCACACCTAAGTGTCCTGCCATGGGACTATCATGGGCTACGCCTATCACTTCCCTAGGTATCCTTTGGCACTACAATTTGATGCACAACCTTCCATTCCTCATCTACAAGTGCATCGGGTGGCCGCCATTTTCTCATGAGGACACCATTTTGTTTGTAGAAACATACATGAATTTGCTCGGCTTCCTGCTGCATCAATGCCCTCTCACCTAATTTCCTAAGTGCGGGGTCATTTTGTTGCTCATTTACCAGCTTGTCATGGCTTAAAGGGTCTCCTTTACAGTCCCTAACTCTATCATGCTCAGCGGTTGGATTTTCATTGTTTACCAGCTTGTCACTTTGTTTGTGCTCAGGGGCTGGATTTTCACTAACATGGAATTTAGTCTCCCCTGAAGAGGGAAAATGACCTCCAAATTCCTCTAACTTTGTGAGAAAAGTGTCCTCTAAATTTGGGACCAAGTCATCCTCGACGCTCTGCCTATGTGTATGAGTATTTTGACTCACCACCTGCTCACTGTTTTCCTGTGAGGCTTTTCTGGTCATTGACCTGGTTACTGCACATGCGGGGAAATTTCTATTTCCTCATCAAATTCATCCACTGTACAGGGCACCTGGGAAACTATGGGATCTGGGAGTACTTTCCCCCCTGCCAAATCATTCAACATGGCTAACCCCTTTTACTGGGAGTTTTTGTCTAACACCAATTGTGACAGTTCCAGAAACCAAGTCTGATTTCAAATTCATTTTGTGAAGAGGGACACTAATACAATCCATACCTATTCCCTGAATCAATGCAATAGCTCCTGTGAAACTCTCAATATCAAATGAAAGTGCATCTTCCAATATCATGGACTGCGCGCAGCACATGTCCCGCATGATTCTAATGGGTTTTGGATTTAAACTATCACCTGAATGTGACACAAATCCCTCCAAAACAAAAGGCTTAAAGTCATCCCTTACTTTTTCTGTGTCAATTCCCTTTTGTGGGATTTCTTGTTTTTGAACAGAAGAATGAACTTTTGACCTCAAAGTAACTGCACAACCTATTGGTTTTGACTCACTTTGGCTTTCTCCATTTTGGGTGGATAGCCATGCAGCTCCCAACACCGTGACCTTGTATGTCCTGGCTTCTTACAGTGATTGCATGTGAACTGTGATTTGGGTCCCGTCCCATGCTTTTGATTAGCACCACTATTTTATTTGCTTCCCTTTTCATGGGAACCTGACTAGGATTTCCCTTCCTGTGTGCAACCATGAGATGCTTTGTTAGAACCAGACTTACTGTTGTATTTGTTGTCTTGGCTAGGCCTACTAGTATTACTTAGTTTGTGAGTCAAAGCATAATCGTCGGCCTTTACGGCTGCTTCACGCAAACTGTCAATTTTGTTTTCATCCAGATGTGTTTTGATATCTGGATGTAGACACTGTTTGAACTCTTCAACTAACATCAACTCCCTAAGTTGACCAAAATTTTGCCCGACTTTCTTTCTTTTTTTTTTCAGAGAAGCCAGCGATCAAAATTTGTTCCTTTACACGGGCAAATTCAACATGGGTCTGGTCATCCTTTTTCTGACAAGACCTGAATTTTTGTCTATATGCCTCTGGCACCAATTCATATGCTTTGAGCACTGCCTGCTTAACCTCGGCATAATCACTACATCTGTCTAATGACATGGCCGAATATATTTCTCGTGCTTTACCAATGAACACTGACTGTAGCAACAAGGTCCAAGACTCCTTGGGCCATTTCAAGCTATTGGCAATTTTCTCAAAGTGTAAGAAGTATTTGTCTACTTCTTGTTCCTGAAATTTTGGATCCAGGCGAATATTTTTCGCCGCATCAAAACCAGAGGGTTTGGAAGAGTCTGATGAGCTAGCCTGTTGTTTCAATTTTTCTAACTCTGAGCTTCAAGCTATTTTTGTTTCATCTCATTTTGCAATTTTTCCTTTTCCAATTCCTTTTCCTTTTCAATTTGCAATTCCATCTCTTTTTGTTGGATCTCTTTTTGTATTTGCATTTGCAATTTTTCTTTCTCTACTTCAATTTCCTTTTCTTTCTGTTCCATTTCCAACTTTTTCAACTCTATTTCTAATTCCTTTTGAATTTCAAATTCTTTCAACTTGAATTCATCACTTTCACCTTGTTCCTGAACAGCTTGAATCCTTTCCAAATAGGATTCATCCCTAACATCTTCCTGGACTAAAGTTTTGATCAGGTTGTTTTTTATAACCTGTTTTCTCATAGCATGTTTAGCTTCAAGTCCAAAATGCTTGGCTAGTTTCATTAACTCAGGCTTTTTCAGCTCATCAAACTTCTCCCAAGTTATTGTTCCATAAACTCTATTGTATTTGTGTTCTACAACACAATATAATATTGACTTGAACCAAACTACAAAGTAGTACATGTAATACACACACAATTTTGTATGCCAAAATGTGCACAATGTTTACAATATTAATCACACTTTTATTAAAGTGTAAATTCTGAACAATAAGGCTCAAATTTATCTCAATTCAATTCCCGGACGAGCCCCCAATTCTGTTATGACGTCTCGTAGACATAAAAGGTTAGAAATACCTTTCAAACACAAATAAATGAGCCTTGTGCACAAGTGATCTGAATTTTATATAATATAACAGATTTAATGATTTGAATCAGATCTATTTGTTTCAAGAATTTGGTATGTCCAAACAACATCACATACATAGTAAAATTACACACAATTTAACAGATTGATACCTAGTGTCCAAAAGAAGCGTTGCAGTTCAACGATGATATGTCCTCACAGCAAAGACTCAAAAATGACAGCGCATAAGTTCACATAAAACTCCTCAGGTAATATATTCCAAGGGAATCTTCTCAGTCCTGAAGGTAATTTTGTCCAGCAGTTCAAGACGACAAGGTTAAATAAATCCTCGACGACACTAATAATCCACAGTATATCAGCCCAAGATAATCACCACGATTTCTATCTATCTGTCCACAATTTGGAATCCTATTTTGATTCCCAGCACTTTCGGCTACAAAGACGACAGGAGAATAATTATAGCACGCTGCTCACTGGAATTGAAAATATAATAAATCCTTGCACCAAGTAAAGGTCTGCTCTTTATTGCAGATTAAAACTAGCTATAACTTCTAGCTACTTGTTACTAGTGGATGCTGGCAGAGAGTCCTTACTCAAATCTCCATTATATATTGACTTCACAAAGTTCCCAAGTCTAAAAATAGACATTGCCACAGCATCATGCATAAACATAACCTTGCACAAGCTGACTAATTGGAATTCACATAAATTATATCATCTGAATTACATCACTTCCCATATATAACTTTATGGGGGAATCCCTCAGATCATACAATGTTTTGATCTTAAAACATAAACAAGTTGACTCAGTTACTAAGTTTACATCTTGGGAAATTCCACATTTTCCTTATTGTGCAATCTATCTAACAGGTGCACCTTGCACAAACAACACTAGGGAATTCCCCTTTCTCTTTTTCTACAGTAAACAAAGTACTTTTCCTGTGAGAAATCTTTTCTCAAATAAAATTGAGAAATAATACTTTTAATCAAATTTTTGAGGGTAATATAACACTGCCCTAATGAGGGCACGTGTTCCAGACTGGCATCGGATTGTGTCCATCTAACGGGCCATGATAAAAATACAGTGAGATAAAAAAAAAGACAACAGTGAGTTAAAAAGACAGTGAATTAAAAAAGACAACAGATGTTAGCGTAGCCTCAGTTGATTATCATTCGACTTAAAAGATCTCCGGGGTTCACCACGAGGAGTAGAGGTTGATAATCTTGAACCCCCAAGTTACAAGCCAAAAAGTCAACGTAATATTTGGCTTCTATAGGTGTCAAAATTGAATAAATAGCTGATGTGACATCTAGCGTTCCAATCGGTCCGTTGTGCTTCCTGATTTATATTAACAACATGCCCGACTGTATCGCTGCAGGCACGAAGATCCGCCTTAGTCTACCGGGAAATAAATTCGGAGGATGACAACAAAATCTCTGTGTATGAGAAATTACGTCACCTGTATGTGATCTCTGTGTATGAGTAGGAGACTCTTTACATAGGTTTGAATGTCTAATAAGAGGATCATGTAAGAGAGAACCAATTATGGACTTTCCAAGGTCAACGTTTTGTGCATTATGCCATAACTGTGTTGAACATAGAGTCACCGAATTCAAGTACATCACAACAAGCTGGACATAACCATGCAAATTCTTCCAGCTCTGTAAGCATGGTAAGTGCCAGAGATGCTCGTCGTCACCAACATTGCCGCATTCGGAGTGTGTCCATTTATCACAGTTATCGCAGCTCAATGTACAGTGGTTGTCGAGAGCTGTCGAGAACCTCGGCGCCACAACATGATGAATATGGAAAATTTGGCTGTTTACATTAATTGATCTACTAACTCTTTTTCTCCTTGGAGCCCAGCTTCTGTTCAGCTCTTGATGTAATGTTGGAGATATACTTTGTCCAGGTCAGTTTGCTGTCGATTGTGAATCCCATTATCTCCGGCTCATCCTTCTCTGCCAAAGTTGTGCTAGGTCAAGCCTGGTTGAGTTTTTTCCCTTGATATTGTCATCGCCTTGTACTCACTTCTTTGATGGTTCAAATGTTACCTTCTTTGTCTGCCCAGATCCCCCATTTTCTCCAAATCTTTGTTTAGCGTAGCCGTAATGGCCTTGGGGTCATCAGTGGATTTGATCTCACAGAACAGGGTTGAGTTGTCTGCATACAGATAGAGTTGCTTTCCACACTCGTCACTCAAATCATCAATGAAGATGGAGAAGAGAGGAGCGGGTCTAGGATCATCCCGAGGCACTGATACATTGATTGAGGAACCCCGAGTAATAGATGGACTGGCCAGATAACGATAATAACGTTGCTGATGTTAGGTGTCCTCATCCAGGTAAAGTAACTTTCCACGCAATCTTTTTGGGATGAGTTTTGAGTATAGACCATTAATAATAATAAATACTTATTGAGTTAATTTATGAAATACTAATGACAACTAAACAGAGTAACTCAGGAAAGAAAAATGGGCTACTCAGCCCAAACACCACACTGTTAAAAATGTTAAAAAAACCGGGATTTGACGGGCAGCTGGGACTCACTAATGCAGAACGTAACATAAAAACTGGAGCCGTAAAATACGAAAACCATCCAAGAACGTAAAATTAACGGCCCAGTAAAATTCTCAGCTTCAACGTTTATGTTGTTTGGAATTGCTTAAACCTATTAAGAAATTAAAACGATTACAATCCTACGACCAAATTTTACGTTGTAGCTATGGCATCATACAAACGTGTATTAATACCACGTGTGTAAAAACAGTTATATTTCAGACAAAACAATTGAGAAACAATTGAGAAAAAAAGCCAATAACACAAAGGGAAAACGTGAAGAAATAAAGATTAAACAGTTTATACACTTTGTTTTAATGGTAATGTAACCATTCTGATGTACCCAATTACTTAAAGCAAATAGGCCATTTTTTGAAGAGCGCCCCCAATTTTCAAATATTGCTATTTTGCACAGTTACGTTGTAATTTGTCTAGGAAACTTACCTGTGAACGAGAATGCTAAAAAAAATGGTATGTATTATCACAAAAATACGATTTTGTAATTAGAATTGATAAACTTTAATACATACCTTACATAGATTCAAACATGGGCCTTAAGATTACAAGTCTAAACCTATCCACTACACTACATGACTTTACTGATAGTAAATGCTTAAAATTCATATACAGTGTGTGTGTACTACTTTTTTCAAATAAAAACTAAATATAATACTTTGTTCGTCACCTTGACCAGGCCCAAAAACAACCTCCAAAATACGGATTCAAAAATCCTGAATAAACTAGACAATACCCACTGTGAAACTTGATTACAAATTTAGAACAAAGTATTTATTTTAATTTGTGTTTCAATAAATTCTCATTCCAAACATCGATTAGGTATAAATAATCAAAGATCAATCTATAATTGGAAAGTGGTTATAATGAACTACTAAAATTACGACCTGGTGTGTGCCCGCGACGCGCGGCTCTGCAGCGCGATTACAATTACGATTCCGAACTTGCAAAGAGTCATGGCGAATATACCAGCGTAAAACTTAACTATTCCAATAGTAGATCGTGTCCACGGACGACTTGTCCTGACTGAAGAGAAAGAAACCCCGCTCCTAATGACTCCCGAAGCGCTGGAGGTCGAATAAATATAAGTCCAAAAATGCTGTAGCTTGTTTATCTTAGGCCACGAAATACGGAAACAGAAGACGGCTACACAATCAGGACGACGAAAACTTGAGGGAGCTGGACTACTATGACAATGTCACTATAGGAAGACAATGTTACTGTCACTGTCACTAGTGCTTGGAAAACTCTGCTAAGAACTTGGAGCATGATGGTTTGTAACTCGGGACTATCTTCTCTCACCAGGGATTTATAATCATCTCAAACAATACTAGAAGGATTGGT
The DNA here is from genome assembly GCA_023653785.1 of Ophioderma brevispina. NCBI lineage: Eukaryota > Metazoa > Echinodermata > Ophiuroidea > Amphilepidida > Ophiodermatidae > Ophioderma > Ophioderma brevispina. The sequence goes on along the minus strand of JAMKCH010029725.1, from coordinate 45,417 downwards.
TCATCGCTATATGAGTCAGTGATAAAGATAGTCCATTATGCCAAATTCGGAAAATGCTCTATTTTCCACAGTTACTGCATAAGATTTAGGATCATATAGCAGCTACTCACTGAATGTGTAATTATGCAGCAGTGCGCCACCATGATTCAGAGAAGTTCATTGAAGCACACATTCTAATGAAATCACTCAGGTCCAGGTACATTCCAGAAATTTTCCCTGTTTTATGAAGCTCTCTGAGGATCTCTGGTTCATTCTATTTGCTTTACAACCACCAGTTTATGCACACAAACCAGGTTATTTGTATCACATTATTAGGACTAATTTACAATATTTTATGTGCTAAGTTATGAAGAATCTTACTCAAAATGAAAGCATAAATCTTGTTAATCTGGGGGCTGTTGTAACAAACAAAAAGGAGGAGGGAAAAGGTCTTTTTTTTTTAAAAAAAGATACGGAACAATTAAGATTTTGCATTTTTAAATGACGTTATACGACGTTATTTAAAGGGGGATGGTTCCGATTTTTAAGTATATAAAGTTTTCATCTGATAGAATGGCCTTCACCCCAAAAACCGCCAACTGTAAAGTTTCGCGCCCGATATTTCATCCGTTTTGATGTTGTGACAGTAGAACACGTGATTTTGTGAGCCCCATAGAGTACTGTGTAAAAACGTAATATGTTCGACCCAAAATGGAGTACTCTTTCGATCATAACCTCCAACAACCACATCATTTAGCCCTAGATTCCACAGGGTAGGTTAAATGAGAAAAATAGAAGCTTTCTTCTGATACCAAAATGTCGACCACTTATGGTAAAATAAAATTCTGGGCTTCTGGGGACGTTGCTATTAGCGATCGGGCCAGGTACCTTTAACCCATTTTATAGGTAAACAATTTTCATAGTTCGTATCTGCATTCAAAAACAAGAGTGAAGTTACAACAAAGAACGTAATGTAACGGAAAATATAATTGTGCAGCGATAAATATTACCGTTTTTAAATGTGTAGTATATTTTTTAGCCACGTGTATTTACATTTTTCTGCTTCCAAACATGGTCATTTTATGTTAGATATAGGTAAAAAAGCGTGAAGATTATTGAATACTTGGGGTTTTTACTGTCATTGAAAGGTAAAGTATGGTAAAAGAGCGAACATTTTTAATAGTGCACCAGTGCATTTCTCTCCCTGGAACATAATGTATATACACACAATATTGAGTAGGCATAAAACCGACAGGCAATGCTGGGAATTAACTGTGAGTGAGAAAATAATGCTTACAAAGAAACTTGAATTTGGGGAGAGAGATAGTTTGCCAAATGTGAAGTGGAATATTTTCCAAAGTCTTGGGAAAAGAGAAAAGAACAAAATTGTAATTGTCTTGCCCGCCAATGTAGAAATCTGTCTGAGAAAAAGACTTTTGTGAAAAAAGTCCATGAAGGATGAGGACCAATATCATTTAAAAGTGGGACTCAGAGATTTTGAAAATATTATTTTTTTGTGTAATAATGCAAAATAGTCAACTAGAACCTAGAAGATAGTAACCTTAAAAGGCAACAATTCCGAATTGAGAGATGAATCGGATTTCGTTTTGATGCAGGTAACACATTTATGTGTTAGTATACGTCCCATAGGATGCTGTGTTATAACAAAAATCCGGATTCGGAATTTTAAAAACAAAGTTGTGATCTTCTATAAGAAGGAAGGAATTCGATATTTAAGCTTAAATTACCACAGTGATCAGTATATGGGACAAGATTGTGTACAGGCAAACAACACGATTTTGGAAAAAAAATTGAGGGAGCCCTCCTAAGGAAATCTTGGTCGGGCCTTTAACAAGCTTTGGAAAACAACTGCAACCGCTAGAAGGGACCATCGCCGGATAAGGAAACTGAAGGACGCCCTATAGTTTTATGAGAACGGATGAATTGAAACATTCCGCATGATAAAGCGACATCTCAAAGTTTACCTTTTTCGTGGTTTTCAAAAAAATTCCACTTTACATTAATTCTAAAAAAGTCTCGCTTTTATTTAAAATTAAATACTGGGAATATGAACCCTTTCCCACCTCGAACCACAAGGCCGCTTTGCAAGGATGTGCGTTATGTTAATTAGAAACATATATGTGAGTGGCATTATGGTTTTTTGGGGAAAGACCCCATTTTGCTTTCTGGGGGGCTGAAAACCAAAATGGAATTGCCAAAACAAACAACAACCTTATACAATATATAATAACCATACCACACTATAGTGGTAAGGCATGCTAATTACCAAGGGCTCAGTTCAGTAGCCTTGGATGGGCACATGTTCTAGCAACCGCTGACATGCAAGGTTCTGGGTGGTATCAAATATCCATTACTAAAATTGCAGGGGTGTTATTTGCTTCAATATACTGGTGAATTTGAAAGTATTTAGTCCACACTCAATCTATGAAATATATTAGGTACACCTGGACAAAATTGCTACAGAAGGTTTTTCTTGACTGTAACTAGCAGTAAAGGACCTCCCAAACACCATATCAAAAAGGGTTTAGAAAAAGGGAAGGCCTGGCAAGACATGTTCATTTGGCAATTTATCTTACGTGGATGTATACGCCCATACTTCGACAAAGGTATATAGCTCATAAATGATGGTTTAGGGAGATTTTCCATTTTTCTGTTAGATTGCACATGCTTTGCATGGCATGCTTCAAGGTGTGTAGCACTTGCAATTGATTTTTATAAAGGTTTTGAAAGTGTTTGATGTAATTAGTCCCCTCAACGATTGCGCGCAGTTTTCCCGCCAAAATTACTGTGCATTCTAGATGATTTGTCAGCACTGCAATCGGGATGGGGAGATCTTTATTTACGCATATATGTACAGTATTTATTCAAACACATTGGGTCAACTGAATTCTGGGGCACTCCTATGCGAAGTGTATGGGTATAGGTGCCTCGGCCCAAAGGTGAAAAATTGGACCATTTAGCGGTCATCTTCAACCCCCCTGGATATCCACGCCTCCCGGGATCATTCCCAGGTCCTTCAGAGTAAAAGGTACCCACAAATACGGGTAATTCGGGTACACGAGCTGAATAAAGATGGGGCCATCCAGTATGAAACTTTAAGAAGGTTAAAATAGGAAGTGCCTTTTTTCTAGAGTTCAAAATTGCCATTTGCCAAAATATAAAATTGCTACCATGAAATTATAAAATTGTAAAAACGTGCACGTAGGCTGCGAAACTTTTGAATTTGGGTGTTCAAATTCTTACAAAAAGTGGATTAATTTTTGCACAAACTGGTTGATTAAAAGTGCTAGCAGGAAAGAAGAAAAATGGGGTCCAAAGTAGTGAACATTTTAAAAAGGGTGTCATTCCTGGGGGCAAGCACTCTAGACGTCACCAAGGTCAGTATCTCACAAACCTTGACGCGAGTTCTAACAGGTGATGTGATATGTGCTTGCACAAGGATCTACTACAAAAAAAACCAGATCTCATTTGAGAATGCTGCAGTAAAAGTCATCCTGAATCTAAATGCCAAAGAGACGAATGAAATACATGAACGTCGATGAGGAAGAGAACCATCAAACCTATCTGCACAACACGGTTGGTGGTACCCAACTAACAAAACGGTTTAGACCTCAAGTACCTCGGCCCTAGACGCAAGAGTTAAAAGGGCCGTGGCACTTGATCGCTAATAGGATCGTCCCCATTACTCCAGATGTTAAAGAAGTTGGTCCACATTTGGTATTTGAAGAAAGCTTAGGAAAGTACTATTTTTCTCATTTACCCTGTGAAAAATATTTGGGCTAAAGGATATTAGGTGGAAGTTATGAGCAAAAAATGTACCCCATTTTTGGTTCGGGCACCGATTTATTAAGTTTACACATAGAGATGAGGGCTAAAGAAAACTCATGTGTTGTGTTTAGGCGCTCACACCGAAAACGGGTTGGTTGGAATATCAGCGCAAAAACTCTACAGATGGGGATTTGGGTGAAGACCATTCTATCAAGATGAAAACTTATTTACGAAATGGGAGCGTTCCCCTTTAATATTGGATAATAACCAAAATATAGGCAAAAACTTGCAACAGAGGTTTTATTGCAAAATTTAGCTGTCTTGGCCATGATCCTTTTTCTACCTTTTTGATATGTGTTCGGGCGGGTTTGTAAACAAGTTACAGCAAGAAACCTTCTGTAGCAGTTTTGTCCAGGTATACCGTTAGATTGAGTGGACTAATTGAACTGTGCCATGTGACTTGAGATTTTAACAGTGTAAGAGTTAAATTGCCGAGCCCCAGTGACCTCACTAAATAGCCGCGGCATGAGCCATTAAGATGAGGGCCATTGTGTTGCATAATTAGAGTTTGTTATGTGACGACGGTTATATAATCTCCAATTTCGCACTCACTGCCAAAACATCAGCCTAAGCTTATAGGTCTGGTATGTTATAAAAGGGCTGCCTCGGGTAGCCTCTTTGTAGCGTATGAAGGACAAAAGACCTATCTAGGCATCATTTAAAAAGCTCCATACAAGAGCAGCTATGCAACATCTTCCGTTTCCATTAAATCATAACTTGTCGTTGCAATGGAGGCATACTCTAAAGCTTTGCTTTTCCAGAGAGCATGCCCCTGAAGTTTCTCAGACTTTCTCATTTTTTCTTGCCTTACAAAGTGTTTTTTGAGGATATAAACACCTTACATACATGTTTAAGTAGTTGTAAAACACCAAGTCAAAATTGATGATGTGAAATATTAAAGGTGATTATAGAGGGCCTCCTTCATTTCTTCTCCGCGATGTTCTTTAAATAATGTTTAATCATGTAATCCTTGTGTAATCCTCCTTTGAAAAACAAAACCTTTCCAAGTCTACTTGGGTAAACAGGCATATATGGGGGGCCATACCCTGCACAGTAAATGAGAAGAGGGAGGACAAAAGCTGTATAGAGATTCAGAAGAGTCCAGAGATACATCCTTCTGTGCACCTTATTTAGGAAGCATACAAGCCGAGAAAATTTATTGCACCAAGAATCTACTGAGAAGGAAAATGAAAGATTGGAAGAAGAGATTATGGACGTACCAAGCAATTTGAAATTCAACTGATTTCAACGTTTTCACACCTAAAAAATAATCTGACTTGCTGCAAGCTTGGATCAGAAGAGCACGGCACACTTGGATCATAAGAGGAAGTTGTGTGTGACTGACCAACTGTAGAGTTGTTCAGACCATTTTGCAAATCAACCACATTATTAGGATTTTTAATAGGTCTCACCAACGTGTGCGTCGCGCAAACTGGAAAAGAGATGACAGCCACATTTTAAAGTAATATCACCGACAAAATAACGAAAAGGATAGGTCCAGCATGAACCTTGAGGAACACAGAAGTGACACGACACCACTCTGACAAATTCACTCTGAAAGTGACCCTCTGTTTCCTGTTACCTAAGAAAATTCTGAATCCAAAATAGAAGAATACCCCTATACCATGATCACTGAAGTTACTTGAAAAAGAAGACCTTATGATCGACCTATCAAAGGCAAAAATGAATCGAAAAAACAGTCAACAAGGTTGCAATTTCGCCAATCCAGAGTTTCATAATAATGTGAAAGAATGTAGACAATATTTGCTCACAATTTCTACTTCGTCTGAACCCCAAATTGATTATCATTAGAATATCATAATTCTCCATATAATCATGATACGAGAGCACTAATTTTTCAAAGATTTTGCACCAAGACTGAAGTTAAAGACCCTGGCCGATAACTTGAAGGAACATATTTAGGCGTACCAGAAACTTATGGGGAACACATTTGCCAATCTTTCAAATTGTGGAATTTACCATCGAAATAAATTCATTGAACAGCTTGCATAAAAAGGTGCCATTCTGCACTACCTGATTTAAGAAAACAGGAAGAATTCAATTGGGACCAGATTGATTAGATTTAGTAGTGAGAACAGAAAGAACTTCATCAAAAGTAATGGAGAAAATCAAGAGGAGCGCTACGGAATAGAATCAGGAAGAGAAAGCAATATAAAATAGGATCATAATTCATCACCAAAGAAGACCAGAAACTGCTTATTAAAAGCATCAGCAATATCCTTGGTTTTCAGTAATCTCCTGACCATACCTTGGAAGAAATATGGTGGAGAATCTTTACGAGCAGCCTTGATATTAGCTCCAAAACTTCTTAGGATTAGCAGCAGCTTGCTTGAAATGTACAACAAATAATCATGATGACTTTCGCTAATGCAGATTTTAACTCAATTGCTGCAGTCTAATTTTTTCCATGCATCATCAGACTTACATTATGCCACACTTGTCGCATGCACCTTTGATGTTCAGGGCATCAGTGCACTTGATGTGATCCGAAGCCAAACTGAGTGTCTGAAAGGAGGCCATTCCCAGAAGGTACTTCGAAACGATTGTGTATAGCTGCCTCCATAAACTTTGCTGATGTAGAGGCTGCAGAGCTGTTAACAGGCGTTAACACTCGACTTTTTGAGCACGAGATGTGTACAAATCGTCTTTGCTAGCTACCCACGTCAAAGTAATCCTTCTCACGCCAAATCACAGGAAGCTAGTATGTGATATTAAGGTAAAAAACTCAGGTCTAATGACTCCGACTTAAATTGTTTCATTTCATAGTGAACCTAATATTATATTTTTCTTTATACTAATAAAGGTTTATAAAGTTATGTATAAACTAGTAAAAGCACATGAGGAATTTATGAAAATCACTAATGTTGCACGGGCAGCCATCTCTGTATAGTTGGATAGAACTTGGGAGAAGGTGAATTGGGTAATAAGCAATTTATTGCTAAAGATGATAGATCAGGGTGTTCTAGTAAAATAATGCACCAGTGCCAAGGTCTGGACAGTGGATTAATTGGGTTTTCACCATTACCATGTTATAACTTCAAAATGACATACACATATTCTCATTAACAATGCATAAAAATTACTTGACTCAGTTCAGTTTCAGTTTGTTTCCCAACCATCCTATAATATAACAAAACACAATGTACAAGGTATGGTAGGATGACCACAAGAGCAAGCTTGAAATGTGGTCGCCCCCTAATAGTACAAGGAGACGATTACAAACAAAAACAACAGGACTGAAGTGAAGACCGGACAAGACACGTGAGGACAGAAGACAGACAGACATTTGGCAGGTCAAATGTCTAGTGTAATATACAGGGTATGCGGGCACATTCACGGGGGGGGGGGTATTTTTTTTGGGGGGGAGGGAAGAGGAGGAGCAGAATATTCATAGGGGTTTTTAAGGAGTTCGTTTACCTCCCACTACAGAAAGGTTGACTTTGGTAGTTAGTATGGATGGACCCTCTACATCAAACATCAATGCTAGGTAGGTAGTACTTACAAATTGTGGTTCACTTTTGAAGTTGGGGTCAATTTAAGTTTTACACAGGGGTTCAAACTTTTAAAATGCCCCAATCATGTTTACATGATGCCTATTGCTCCATCTAATCATAGGATTCCAAAAAATGTATAGTTTGTACCACATACGGACCATTGGTTTGGAGGTATAAGGTAAAATGCTAAAATGGTAAAAAAAGGTCAATCTCAATTTGTCAGGGGTAAACATTAAAAGTTAATCTGTTGATTATATTTTAAATACTTGAAAGTTATTGCCGAGGTAAGAGGATCCTACAAGGTAATAGTTGTATGATGTTAAAGCCTTAGTTACGGAGATAAGGCGTCAAAGAAGGTCAACACCAATTGGCTGTGACCTATGACCTATTTTGTCCCATAAACATGGTAACTATGCATTGCAGATGGTACAACTATCCTTATTTTGACTCATTAAGCTAGATGAAAACAACTTCTTCTCATTTCAACACAATTGGAGGCAATTACGATTTTACCTGTACAAATAGAAATGACCTTTTTTCACCATTTAGCCATTTTTACTATAACTCCAAAACCATTGGTATAGATGGCACAAACTAACATTTGGAATCCTATGAACTAGACCGGACAATATTGCTACTTTCAAAATGATTGGACTCTAGCATTTAAAAGTTTGACCCCTGTGTAAACTTAAATTGGCCCCTATTGAAAAAGTGACACCACAATTTGAGAGTACTACCTACCTAGCGTTGATATAGAGGGTCCATACTAACTACTAAAGGTGTCAAACCTTTTCTGTAGTGAGGGGTAAACGATGTTTGACCTGGGTCCTAGCTCCTCCACTATTAAGATGGCCAGACCTGTCCCCGCAGGACAACCAGAGCGCAAAGAGAATATAAAAGAATCACTTGCATGCATCTGAAATACCCTGGCTATCGAATCGGGCGCAAACGTTACATTTTCTTCACGGTTGGATGACCCGGAGGGAAAAAAATCCATTTAAACATGCTCTAGGGCAAAAAAACACAGGAAGCCAAGCCCACCCAACGTGGATATTTCCCCTCTCTAAATTCTTAAACATTAAATTTGCTATGGAAATGATTGGTCTATATTCATATTTATATCAAATGCTATTTATAAGTTACATGGATGTACATACATATTGATTTGCTTGACTTTGTCAAATATTTTCGTTTCCCATTAATAAATTAATAATGAATTGCTATATTTTAAGTTGTTTTTCTGGAAATATAAAGGCATTCCTTCATTTAGCCATTAAAAATCAAGAAATGTGGACAACTGCATAATTAAAGGGATAAGCAGCAATGATGCGAGAAAATAAAAAATGTGGAGATGCATTTTTTAGCTTATAGATAAGTATACCGTATTGTTCCTAATAAACGCCCCGGGGGCGGTGCATTTTTCAAAAGGGAGGGCGTTTATTACAGTCAAAAATCCCGCAAAAATCACCTTACACACGCTTATGTACGCTGATTACCAATAATACAAAGGAACGAGCAGGGGGACACTGTTTTCACACCTCCCGAGGTCAAAGTTCCTTACTAATTAAACTATTACAACTGTGTACAACAGCAATTATGATAGGGATTACGACAGTCCCGGCCATTTTAATCATGTGATTTGGGTAAAACTTAACTCATTTTCTGAATGGTTTATCCATAATCGTAGGGGGGCGTTTATTAGGCAGGGGCATTTTTAGGAAACAAATACTGGGGTAACTACTTAATATATGAACAAAAACACCAAATGGTGATAAAATGAAAGATACTGAGGACATGTCATACAGTCTCCCGCAATAGACATATGCGCTGGCGTCTCAAAATCTTACACAAAACAGTTGATTGTGGTTTACATCATAAGAATAAACGAAAATCAATCATATTTGTGTTTGGGATCAAAATTGTACAGGACATCGTGCCACAATATTAAGCTTATAAATCCGGGATATTCACACGGAAGGCCTTTTTGATCACAAGTCGAATTTGATACGCAAGTTAGAAATTACAGAATCGGATGAAAAATACTGCCCTGTCTTGAATACATGGATTTCAAGCCAAACCACTTGCAGGTTATGTTAGCAACATCCATGCCAGAGTAACAAAACTACCAACATACAAAATGTTGATGAGATTTTTTTTCAATGTTAAGATAAGCAAATCGCTGCTAGTCCCTTAAGCTGTAACAAAACTAGACACACACAGCATGTGTGATATGTGCCAAATCATGGCACTTTATTAATTTAACTTACTTCAGTCCACCTCACAATCAACAAACCTACAGTGACTAGATTAAATTGAAGCAACAACTTTGAGATGTGTGACCCAAGGGTTATTACACACAGGCTGGATTCCGCTCTAGTAATGTCAAAACAAAAAAAACACAATACACCTCAAACATAAAATAGGGTTATTAATTAAGCCTGGAACCTAAACTAGTAAATGCATTATTACAGCTTTCCAGGTTGCAGCAGCATTAACTAAGTTGCAGCAGATATAAACCAAGTTGCAGCGTTAAACCAAAGTTGCCAGCAGCATAACCAAGTAACAGCAGCTTTAACCAAGTCGCAGAGCTTTACCAGGTTGCAGCAGCTTTAACAAGTCGCAGCAGCTTAACCAAGTCACAGCAAGGGAGGATAATTACATTGTACAATGTTTTAACGATCACAATTAAGTACAAATGTTATAACGACTTGATAAGCACAGGTCATTAGTAACAAGACAGTGCCTCCCTCAAATCTAACCTGGCCATCCCATTTTTAAACCTGTACACTGCCAATTTCCTAGTATTCTCTCTCAAGCACAGTATACACAGTTACAACCACTGGTATTGTCACATATTGAAAAAAGAATGAATCATTTCACAGGAACGGCACTGATACATGATTCTGGGGACATTAGGTAATACAATGAAAACCACATTTAAGAGAGGCAAGGTGAGTTGTGGGTGGTGTAATACGCAAGCATTGCCCTCACCTGATTTCAATGCAGACTTAAGATTTCATTTAATCTCATTTGAAGATCACTAATTTTTCCCAGAAACTTAGACATAAAACCCCCTACCTAACTCTCCTTGATTCATTTATTTCTTTGCCATCTACCGATAGCATGAGGTAGAAATTATTTTAGAGCAAAAATAATACTATTATAACCCCCTTTAAAGGCATTTGCAGGTATAGTTTAAATTCACTGTTTTCATGATGGGAGCAAATCACAGAAAACCAGATACAATAATGCAAATCAAATGTGAGCCTGTGTTTTTATTTAAACATGTTGAATAATCACTTGTATTAAGTGACTCAACAAAACCTTGGCTTTAAGTCAATGGGTCCATTATTTGCAAAATAACAGTATCCCCCTGGTATTGTTAGTGACTAGTCCCTTATTAAATCTGGTACAGAAAGCACCAAGCAGGAATGTACGGTAACTTCAAATTATTTTCATATATAAAGAATGCTTAGCATGCCTAACTGATCAACAGTTGAATTACACTGATCAACAGTTGAATGGTGTACGATCCAAAATTTACAAGACGGCACCCAAAACGTAAAGGGTATGGCAAGCCTAAATTACTTGCCAAGTGGAATTGTGATGTCTCATTTAACAGCACGACCATCCTCAACCCAGCTACTGTTGTGCTGTTTGTCCCATCTTGTAAATCATTACAAAATCATACCAATGACTCTTACTAACAGCCGCCATTCCAGTAATTGCTCAGCCATTAACATATATCATCAGTGGTGTGTGGAGCACATCCTACTTTTATGGCTTATGTATTACATTAGAATGTGCAACTTAAAAACTAAAAAGATTATAAGAGAGCATGGATAAGATAAATTGCTGTTTTACAGCCGATTTCACAAGACACCCGGTTTCATCTTCACCAAGGTGTTGATCCCACAAGTACTGTCTTGCAGTCATCAAGGTACTAAAGGTACTTGAGTGAAACCACAAAGTTTTCGTCTCTTATTAGTTTCAAAATTTCAATACTTAAGATTTAATCTAGTTAAAGAGAATGCCCAGCACTCTACATATCCATACAGGAAATACAGCTCAGAAAGTCATGTGATGTCACAGAATAATCAGCTTTTCAAGCTGTGGGAAAATGCTGCCTTTTTTTGGGGGAGGCAGGCAGGCAATACCTTTGCCAATGACACCATTTTCTGTCCGTGGATACTGTGCATAGTTTTGATTCACTCTCAGCTACAGACCTTTTCAAATTGAAGTTTTCCGAACACTATGACTCCGATAAGCGTAAAAAAATGGGTAAACAGCAACTGGGCACAGCACTTGCGCTAATTTCGCCTCTACGCAATACGTGTCACTGGTAAGTACTTGTACGCGAGCATATAAGGACGTCTGTGTACGTTGTATTTTTCTACGAATGTTTCCGATGTTCATTTGAAAAGGCAGCAATACTGTACATCTAGCCCTTGGCAAAATATTTTGCAATGGTGTCGTGGAGCAAAGACCTGTGCAGCCCTAATACTGTCAAGAGTCTTCATATGTCAGTGGTATCTCATTTTTGGCCAAAAAAAAAAGAGATGTTTTTTTTTCTTGTAGCTTGCCGACTATAGCAAATACTGACAAAAACCTCGGTTAAGTGTACCTGCAACAGTAACCTCAAGGGAACACAATAACCAATGGTGTACTTTTGATGATTTCACACAATTGAAGTCTTTGTCATCTCAGCCACAATAAAATTTTTACCAATAACCGACTTTGCTGACTTCAGTAAACTTTATTCTATGACCCCCAGATTGAAAAAGAATGCCACTTGAATAAAAATTGAAAGCAGGATACTGTCTTTTGCCCCGAGGTGTAACAAATCGCTTGCCAAATACCAGGGACTAATTCCTTGCAATATGCTTTAATGCCCAGTAGCAGGATTTTCATTTTAGATATTAACAAGCACACAAAGCCAATGGTCTAAAAATAGATGGGGCTTACAGTCTGGCACTGGTGCGTGGCAGAGAGCCCTGTAGTTGCCCACAGGTATTCCGAAAGTGATTTGCCATAATCTGCAGTGCTTTGGTCATATAATGCTTAGAAGTAAACCAAGCAGTGGTAGCATAACCAGACCTTTCCAATTGGGGTGCCAGGGCACATTCCGAGGGGGGAAATTTGGGTCCTTCTCCATAGACACTGTACAAATGGGGGGGGGGGTGTCTTAGTGGGGAACTCCCCCTGCTGGTTATGCCACCGAAACCAAGCCAGGGTAAACACCAAGTTGCTTTTTATTTGACAATTTTCCACATGAAGGTCATGGGAAAGAGGAAGTTCACAAACCAAATCAAAAGCAAAGTATACTTTTACTACAGTTCCTCCAATACAAGCCCAGGGCCTACATGTACATGTCGGTGTGCTTACTCATGGGAATAACATGATCTATTGACCAAGGACGACGAAGACTAAATGCAGAGATCTTCAACTTATCATGATTAGAATTAACTTTCATACCTAAAAATTATTCCCTGTTGCAATTTCAACTTGTCAGATCCTTTTATTCATTACAAGAATTTTTACAAAAGTTGATTGTTTCAAAATAGGGGTGGCTCTTTACCAAGGCAAAGAAATGGATCTGATATTAATCCAAAATATTTAATGGGCTTTCATCGAAACATGGCTTATAGCCAGGTAACTACAGTGGTAAACTACATATAAGATGCTCTCTTTGGCACAATTATATTATACCCTACGGCAAAAGTGTAGTTTAGGACCCTACATGGTATACTGGTTAAATACTACTTAAATCACCCCAAAATCGATCCACTCACCTTCAGAAAACCCTCTTCTAACCAATGGCTGCTTTTAAACACATTTTTGTTTTTAAATTGAAGGAAAATTGTAAAAAAAAAAAACATTTTCGAGCTACCGATAAGCCGATAAACACTCCCGGTGAGGCTTGTACCGCGTAGTCTTGCGTGTGCGTATTCTATGCCAAAACACGCTGTTTACCCAATCGGAATGCCCCTTGGTTATCCCTCTAACTTTTGGACCAATCAGTGACGGGTTACCAGAAGTAGTTTGGCCATTTTAAAATGGCGTCTTCACTTTCGAACGAGTGCATTTTTACTTGCAAATTCTCCCCTTTTCTACCAAATCCACTTCTTTTTTCAGTATTAACCCTGTTTACCAGTAACGGAATATTAATTTTGTCGATGTAGGCAAGTTTCATGATTTTGTTTACATGTTTGGTGTCTTTTCAGGCCAGAAATGTTGCCGATTTCGGGCGATTTTCAAAAGTTGTTTAACCTTGTCTGTTTTACCCCATAATTTCCCTCATTTTTCAAGCCCTGCCCTCTTCCAAAAAATTAACCTGTTCGAAAGTGTTCAAGGGAGCTATCTAATCTAGTCTGGATGCTTTAGAATGATGAATTAGAAAGATTTCATCACTATAGGGTTAGGGTCCTAAACTACACCATTACCACACCCTACTCTATATAGTGCTTTAATCTGTTAAAGCACAAGAAGTAGCAACAGTAGCATACATGTTGAAGGGCGTAATGTACTTATGTCCTCTCTTCTCCTACATCAGAGATGCACTGTAAACGCATTCTGTGACATCACAATCCCTACTGTTCAGAATACCTGTACATAAAACTTGTCCCATTTGGTAAACACCAGATTACAAGTCACTTCATGTGCAGTTCAAATTTACATTTCCTCCTTTAACACAAAAGGGGTAGTTGTTTTACAGAAAATGGCTCAAACAAAATCAAATGCTAGTTTGCTAAATGCCACTAACAAACTACTCGATTTGATTGCAATAATTCAATAGTATATACACATACCAGTCACAGGTACTCTTCATACGGCTACTCACTATATACAACCAATGTGTCTAACTCTCAGCTGCAAACTTAAACCTAAAATTCAAAATTTCTACAAATTAAATAACTTAAGTTAGTGGAGCGGCCTTGCGTGTTTTTGTGTGCTGTTCATGTTATAGTGTATTTTCCCAAGACCGATCTTCCAACCATGTGACCAAGCCGTTCCATTAGCATGGAGAGTAGGCTACTTACCAAGGAAAATATCGATAGAATTATTGGACTGAAAAAGGCCACCACAAAAAATAATTATGTTAACCCTATCCATTGTACGCTGACATTAACATCCATGTTACATCATATTGCCCTTGATTATATTTACCTTACTGTATCGCTGATATGTATTCCATATATATGGAATACATGTTATTTAACAAAAATCTTACCAAAAGCCTGCAGACAAAAAAGGAAATCTTATTAATGCAGGAAGTTGAAAGAAAGTAAATAAAAAATAAATGTGGCCTCTGCAATGATGGTAACTAGCCACACTCCATTGATTTTAAAAGATTATAGCTTTGTGATTCCATTTTTTTTTTTTTTTTTTTTTTTAGTGTATTTTCCCAAGACCGATCTTCCAACCATGTGACCAAGCCGTTCCATTAGCATGGAGAGTAGGCTACTTACCAAGGAAAATATCGATAGAATTATTGGACTGAAAAAGGCCACCACAAAAAATAATTATGTTAACCCTATCCATTGTACGCTGACATTAACATCCATGTTACATCATATTGCCCTTGATTATATTTACCTTACTGTTATTTAACAAAAATCTTACCAAAAGCCTGCAGACAAAAAAGGAAATCTTATTAATGCAGGAAGTTGAAAGAAAGTAAATAAAAAATAAATGTGGCCTCTGCAATGATGGTAACTAGCCACACTCCATTGATTTTAAAAGATTATAGCTTTGTGATTCCATTGACTTGCCGATTTCACAGGTTACGATTTTCAAAGCCTTTTCAATTCAACTAATACGCAAATGGTTCGGTTCCTGGCTCTTTTTAAATTGAACATTCAAAATAGCTGCTTCATTAATTCAGAAGTATTCAGAATTGGTCGGTTGAAATAGGTTTGCACAGGGCAGCTTATACCTACTTACAAGACAGTATACCTGTTCAGATTATAAATGACCGAAGGTTGGACAAAAGTGTTATCTTTGGACAACTGGCAAATATATACCTGAAGATAGTACATCTGTACTTTTGATCATCATCCCTGCCCATCCCAGCACCAAAGATCGCTCTTCAGAAAACGTACTATAATTTTGGCAACAACAATAAATATATTCTACTGGGGCCACTAATCGGAAAAATTATATTGCTGTATTTTCTGTTGATCTTCATATTAGGTTGGGGAAATTTAAATTTACACACAGGGGTCAGAAATTTAAAATGTTCGAATGCAGTTGTAAACCATGATAATTTTTTTCTTCTGATCATTTCTATTCCAAAAATATATACCCAAAAGGGTCAATTTTCATTTGGTTGATCCAAGGGGATTAAAACAAGAATAGTACAAAGTCATTAGAACAATTTAAATTTTGGACCCCTGTGTAATTTTAAAAAACTAGCCGTGTGAAGGTCAACAGAAAAAAAAATGGCCAGCTTAACTTTTCCAAATAGTGGGCCCTAGGAGAAATCATTTATGGTTGTTTCCAAAATTTGTATGAATTGCACTCTTCTAACAACATAGGCCACTCCACTAAGTAGGGCATTTCTTAACGACCTTGCTTATTTTGATCCTATTACTCTAGCATCTAGCTATTCCCCAAAATGCTTATCCAAAATCATTCCTATAACCCAACTGCTTGTCTAACATCTCCCTATAACCCAACTACATCTCCCTATAACTCAAACTACTTATCTAACACTGTGCTATAGCCCAAACTGCTCATCTAATTTTTTCAACTTTATTGGCAACTTGAAAAGGTCTTAAATACAAGATTTTAAAACAAATGTTACATTTTTTACATCTTTTTTGTCTTTCTCATTTTACTTTTTTTTTGTAATTATTTTTACACTCACTACTTCAGGATGTTTATTTACAACATAGTTTTCAAATTTGTTGACTTATTAAAAGGTCGTTTGTAAGATTCAAGGTAGTTTTTAGACTTGCTCTGTGCAGTCAAATGTCCTTTGTTACCTTATTACAGCAAAGAAGATCAAACTTGCATGCAACATTTCAGACCCTTTAAATAAAAGTAGAGAAAAATTATACAGTAATCATCTGCTACTCTTTGCTGTCCCCTTAATACATTTGCTTTAAAACTTTTTCACTTGGCTTCTCCATTACTTTCCCACAAAAAGCAAAGGACGGGAACAAATTTACTATCATGATTTAATTAGGATGTGGGCAAATACATTACATCATTCATCTAAAGGTGGGTACATCTTTAAATGCTCACACACAAAATAACGCTTGATGCGTACAATAACAGCAGAATATCTAGGGAATAATTCATTCATTTATCTCAAATAATGTGTATGCATAATTTATTTTATCGGGGGGGGGGGGGGTAATTAAAAAAATTAGCACACAATGGAATTAAACATTTGGCCTCATTTCTTGAGGATCTTCATGCATTCAGCTGGCTAGGAATCTCCCTTGTGCACTTGTTATATTAGATTCTGTATTTTGTTACCCTTTTTAAATTCCTGGTTCTGCACCCTATTAAGTTGAAGCAATAACAGCACATTTTTGAAGAGCACCCCCAATTTTTGCACAGTTGTGTTGGTAATTATCTAATAAACTAAATGAGCAAATGGTAATGCTCAAAAGTGCATATTTGTCATAAAAGCAATTTTGTAATTAGAATTGGGATCCCTGATTATACCTGGAAATGCCAAAGTTCTGTCTGTCCATTGTGAAAAAAGTGCCACCTCATGCAAATTAACTTGACTTTCCTGGCCCAACGGAACTACTAATGAAAGTTGACACATACATGGCAGACACTGAATTATCGGTATATAATATTAATTATCTTAATTTCACATAATGTGTTTGAGCTTTACCATTCACAGATTTAACTTACAAGCCAGTTACCAATATAATGTGCAAAAATCTAAATTTTTTTTGAAAATTGGTACGTTCTTCAAAAAAATTTGCTGTTATTCTTTTAACTTTATATTTTCAGTTGTATTCTTTTAATCCAAGTCTTGCATACAGAAGCTGCGAAATATAATAAAAAATTCACAACATTTGAGCTCTGCTACATAATTTTACCTTGTATTTATAAATTGGGTTAGTCTTTAGTCTCTGTTTAAATGCTTTTGGTTGTTGTGAAGATGGCAATTATAATTCACTTCTGCAAGTCTAAAACAGTAAACCCTGCATTTACCTTTTTTGCTAGCTCTAACAAATGGGTCAGCTATACATATCTGGAGCAGCACTTAAAAAAATAATGCATGGCATCTTCCACCTTCAATTGGGGTCGTCATTCTAAAATCTGTAACTGCCATCTAAATGATATACTAGATATCAATGCGCAGCAGAATGGACTTGAAAATGGGGACAACTTAGAGAATAGAGGTATGATTTTGGGAACCGATACTCTCTTTACGACGAATTGAACCCAAGGCGATACCATTATTTTAAGTGGAAGAACGAGGCCGAAGGCCGAGTTCTTCCACGCAAAAAATAATGGTGTCGCCGGGTTTAATTCGTCGTAAAGAGAGTACCGGTTCCCAAAATCATACCTTTATTCTCATTCTTAAACAGCTTTATCATTTAAGGTCATCTTTAACCCAATTTCGCGATGCTTTATGGCTTATAATACAACAAAAAAGGACTGCCACCACCCAGTGACAACAATCTAACAACCCGTTGAACGCAACGATCATACGCAACAAGACGCAATGTTGGCAGGCGCGCGCGAACGTAGCAAAACACAGTATGACGCGAGCGTTTCAACCTAAAATAACATCAATACGCAGCGCGTACTACCTGGGTTCAATTAAACGAATTGAACCCGGGCATCGGCCAATGAAATTACTTACAATTTCACAGTTGTTTAAGAATGGAACATTCACCTACTCTGTATTTCTACTGTCCAAGGTTAAACCCATCAAGCAACAATAAACTTCTAATATTCTTTACAGATTAAATGTAATCTAACAACTTTGCTTTAATATATCCCCAACAATCTTCTTGCATTCCAGTGAACTCTTGCAAAGACATGCAATTAGCAAATGAACCAAGAAAAGATCAGAAGTTCACAACCTATAGACCTGGAACAACAGGAATCTCCCACATGTATGCGTACAGACTACCACACAGGAACCATTTAAACAAAGGGCAAAAGTGGGTTTTAAGTTCAAAATAATGATTTCCCTTAGCTAAAGTCTAATTTCACAAGTATGTTAATCACATTCACATACAGAGCAGTTAAGAAAATACTATTTGAAGTAACAAACTATAAATTTTACCTCTACATTTTTTTACGATGTCAATTCTGACATTCATCCTTTAGTCAAAGTGCAGCAAATATTTTGGACATGACTAGAATGATGCAATTTGTGGTAAAAACCAGTGGCACAAATATGATCACTTTTGATTTACAAATTGATGTTGAAGCATAAACAAAACAATTATATTTCAATCAGCATTACATTGCTAACCAATAGCTAGCTAGTAAAGGGCACAATTACAAAAAAATAAATCCACTTCAACCATGTTACATAGGAATAAACACAAAAATGAGAATTTCTGGTTTTCATTTTGTTGATCTTATTCAATTAATTAGTTTCTTACTCCACAAACTGAATCTAAGTATTAAGTGTACTGACACAATAGATGTAATTTAAGACATAAATGACTTAAAAGACAACAAGCTACTTCACATGAATTATATACACCCCCATGGAAGGGTAATCTTGAATTGAGTATATACCTCCTATATGGACTATTGAATTCATTTGGAACAGCCACCGTCAGGTCATGGTTAATGCATGGATACTGCTGTGACGCTATGCATTACCATGCCTATTGCAAAAGAATTTCATACACCCCTCTATGGAAGAAAGAATTGGAAATTGATTATAGTTGTGGGCATAATTACTGTTACATGTTGCCAAGTACGCTTGCATGCCCGCCAAAACGGCGCACCATCCGGTTGCACGCAGTGAGAGACGCATGTGTGCCATGTAACAGCAATTATGGCCGAGAGTATACACCCATCCCATATAGGGGTATTGAATTCATTTGCAAAAGGCATGGTCATGTCCTGATCAATGCATAGTGTCACATGCAGTATCCATGCATTGACCATGACCTGACGGTGGCTTTTCCAAATGCATTCAATAGTCCATGTGGGAGGCGTATACTCAATTCAAGCTGCGCCTTCCATAGCAGTGTACAGAATTCATCTGAAAGAGCAAGTTGTCTAAAATCAGTTACCACTTTAAGCAGTATGTTTCACATCTAACTTTTTAATATATACTCCAAACCAAATTCTAGCTTTTACCCCGTAATTGAAAAAGGTAGATGCTAACCAAAACCCAAACCCAAATCCCAGCCTCCATTTGGTTGTGTAGATATTGACAAAACACTCCCCCTGAGATGTTCAACTTATCAGAATATATATCAATATAAGGGTCAGTAATTCCATCCCAGATTTGAGAATATTTACATCCTCAAATTAATTTGAAGATAAACAACTGGAAACATTTAACCAGTAAGAGATCTAATCCTTGATCATTTTTTGGTTTGGTTTCTAAATCACAAAGTTAAAATATACTTGAGCAAGGAGGAAATTCATTGAAGAACCTATAAAGGCCAAAAATTATAATCTGTTCATGTTTTTTATGATCATTGTAACTAAAAAAAGATCAAAGTTTTCACAAACATTGGGGTTGGTATTCTGAAAGGGAGACTAACTTTAGACCTGGGTTTAAACCAGGGTTAGTCCTACAAGAGGGGACCTTTTTTCTTTCAAAATACTGTGAAAGTTAAATGTAACAGGTGAGAAAATTCTGGGCTGGAACAGCCCATCCATGAGGAATTTTCTCACCTGTTACAGCACACTTTTAGAGTATGTTGTAAGAAAAAAAGGTCCCCTCTTGTAGGACTAACCCTGGTTTAAACCCAGGTCTAAAGTTAGTCTCCCTTTCAGAATACCAACTTGGCAGTACATGTCCCAGGATTTCATAGGATCATGCATAACATTCAACACTCTTTTCCAGGATGTGTTGTTTAATTTTAACATTCTTTGGTATCATTAAATACGAAATGTGACAATATATTTCTCATCAAAGCAACGTAAATGTCAACTTTGAAAATTGGTACACAATATGAAGACCAGAAAGCCTGGAATACTGTACTACATAAAAGAAAAATCTTCCTTGTATTAAAAGTTTTCAAACATCTAATACTATTAATTGGCTTCTGGACTTCTTCACCGACCATCTCAGAAAGTTTGAAATGGCAATATGCATAGTAAAAAAAACAGAGCATGGCATGTACAGTAAAGGCTGCTGTGCCATAATAATTGAAAAAGCAAGCAAGAAAAGCACCTCAGTCACATGTCTTAAAGACTGGGCTGGTATTCTCAAAGGGAGTCTTAGGGCAAAAAAAAAATATATTGTATTGGAGTAACCCGCCCGACCCAAAAATTCGGCCCGACCCTAGACTTTAAAAAAAAAAAGTCAAGCAAGCTGAACCCGGGTACTGAATAAAGGCTCTCTCCAGAGTTCCAAATGAGTTGTTTTGTCATTGTGTGATTTATTAGCTTGCATGGTCACAAAGCACAGGAAAGTGAATGTTAAAAAAAACGCCCGCCCTACCCTATTTTGCACTGGCCCGTTACTCCAATATATTTTTTTTTGGCCTTACTTTACATCCAAGGTTAGTCATGAGTTGACCTTTTTAATTTCAACATCTATGAAAGTGGGTGAGAAAATTCCTCATGGATGGGTCAAAACAACCCATCCATGCATGAGGAATTTTCTCACTATCAGGCTATTTCTCTCTTATTAAGCTAGCCCTGGTTTAAGGAATTTATTGCATTGAATCTATTGGCACATAAATAATGAAATATCCCAAATAAGACATACTAGATGGTTTTCATGGTCATTGGCGTATTCGTTGCAAAGAAAATGCCATTCTCATGCTTAATTTTTGTACCAGTAGACAATTTAGCAAGTCCCCATGTATATTATTTATGCTATCATTCTGTCATAAGCCGTGAACTTTGTTCGTATCCTTTTGTGTGCTCACCGTAGTTCGCAAGGATGAGGCTTGTGGAAGACTACCTGAAGTCATGTGATATATTTTTGCCTGCAGCGTTGTAAATATAGCACAGGGAATAAAGACGGCAACTTCCATAATTAATTGCTGCACAGTCGTGTAATTGTATTGAATAAAAATCGGTTTTTTTTGCAAGGAATATATGCCAATGGGAGTGAAAACAATCTGGTACATTACTTAGGGATATTACTTTAGATATGTCCAATAGATAATGCCAATAAATTCTTAACTGCGATACTAATACCCCTCTGTTGAAAATAACAGCCTTAACGTGTTATGTATGCTCTAGAATTGAGTAAATCACAAAAAGCTTTTCATACCAAGTTTGCATAGTACACCCACAAGTACATACAAAAGTATGCAAGAGTACTGGCGAGACAAAATGTGCAACTTTCATTTTTTTCAATGCTTTTCAGGGCTCACATGTTACTTGTCAATAATTCAAACTGATAATATATAAAAAATTACTACATTTTATTGAAAATGTCTATTATACTGGGATTATTATCTTGTTATATGATCCACCTGATGAAACAGTCACTTTTTAGGGGGGTGGCAGGGGGCCGGCCGGCCGGCCGCCCCCTGCCGCCCCATGAGATTTTCAAAATGGGAAAAAACAGGGGTTTTTGCGCAAAAATTAGGGTTTTAACCAAAATGAGTTCATTTGTACTGGTTTTGCCCCTATGATGTTTGCCCCTCCTATGATTTTACCATGGCGCCGCCCCTGACTTTCTCTATATGATGGGGATCAGAGTTCTTAGAAACTGCAGGCCTCTTGCTATTATTTACTCCATTTTCTCAAGTTATGGAATATATAAACTTTTCAAAGGCCGAATCAAACCAACGGTCTTGTACAGGCTGATCAAAAAAAGTTTACTCAATTTTGTGTGGTTCAGTAAAAAATCTGTGTAAGAAAAGTCTCTGTAAAATAAAGATAATTGTAAGAGCAATTTCCGCAGGTCTAAATTAAAAAAGGAATTGTTTTAACTTGCACCATGCCCAAACCAAAGTATACATTTAAATTAAATCACCATTTTCCTGACATACACAAATAATGGACAGATGCTCTTCCTTATCAATGTATGGTGTCTTCGTCTCAGAGCCAATGCCCTTGTGGGTAGATTTTCTTTTTAGTTCTACCAAGGTAACCCGTTCCCCTCATCATCAGATTTCCTTCGAAACCTGTTACAAGGTGATGTTTAGCCGCCGATAACCTGGCCCTGGGACAGGTAATAATATTTAGGCTTACCAGGTCGGGTACCAGTGGCCGCCCTTCAGCCACCCTGCCCCTGATCCCTTTGAGATGAATATAAAAAGTAACAAATTCCATATGAAAGGAAGTGAAAAAGAATGTTCACACCATTGGTGTATATAGAATGATGCAAGTTACCAGATGCACTAGATTCAGGAAAATGTGGTTTTATTCAAAAATTTAACTCAGGTATTAATTTTTTTTTAAATTTGACATTCAGAAATGTTCTGTAAATGACATTTATAATAGTTCACAAGAAATTCCTACAGATTTTTTTAAACTAAAGCACAATTAACACTAACTGCATAAGGGGTTTGCACTTCCGTTAGTGATAAGGGGGGGGGGGTTCCTAGGGACCCATTCATTATATAACCACTTACCAAAGGAATTTTTGATGAAATCCACCACATGTTAGAAGGATTCAACGACATCAACAACTTTTAAGAAATAAAACTGAAAAAAATGTTCAGTAAGAAAAATTGGGCTAAAAAATTGATTTTAATTTTGCTCCAAAATGTGCGAAAAAGACACTAATTTGTTTATGCATTTTCTACGGCACTCTGAATCGCCTAGACTTTTGCTGATTGCTTTAATTGGTGAAGGATGACTATATTTAAATATTAAGCACACATAGAAATGTTCTCGTTTTTTCATTGCCATTGTATATTTTTTAGGTTTAATTGAATATTACATAGGTTCCTACAGTAAACCGCTATACGCTGTATATAAAATATTATGAACCATGGCCTTACTATACTTTCAAGAAATTTTTTGATTAATATTTACTTTGTTTATGTATAAGGGTATGCATTAGGAAAATCAGAATCACGTAACTCTGTAAGATTTTTAATTTTGGTTATGGGCACTTCAGTTAGTGCATAAGGGGGGGGCTCCTAGGGACCCATGATAATTAACGCAAAAGAAAAAACGGCGCAATGGATTTGAATTTTTTTGAACCAATGCAGCGCAACTTAAAGTTAGAACAAATTAAAAAAAATATAAACCAAACTATATTGACAGCCGTTAAAAAACGCCCGGTCCCGCGAAAAACAAAAATGGGTCCCTAGGACCCCCCCCTTAGGCAGGGTTAAGTGTTAAAATGGAGTCAACTCTTTTTAAATCAGGCTGTATTGTCCATTTGCTCCAAACTAGTATGGTTTTAATCTTTTGCTTAACCTCTCAGAACAAAATAACCAAAATGGGGAAATTTTATAACCCAATGCCAAATATGTTGAAAATTTGTACCTTTGCTGACCAAAATACTACCTCTTTTGATCAGTGGGAAGAGAGACAATACACCATTTTAATTTCTAGGCCTTGCCAACAATTAAAATCAAATTGCAGTAATTGACACCTATGGAGCATCTTCAAACAATACCCATATACTCTCCAGTGCACTCAGGGCATAATTTCTAGTAGGATTTCCCCTGTGCAGGCCGAAAAGTTTTGAAGAAATTGAAGAAGAAACTACAGCAAGAGGGCTTTACGGTGGTCAATTTTGATGCCAGCTGGTGCTAGCCACACCCATGCTCTGGCATGATGCATATAAAAACACACTGTCGTCTGAAAAGCAGTTCCCAAAGACTAGCGTCTGTCATCTGAACCCTCCATAGCTGGCCACAAACCCTTAAAACAGTTGTGTATATCAGATGCATCAAATAACAACAATATTGATAGTGTTTTACCCCCTACGAGTACAAAAATAAAAATCACTGCATTGAATCCAAGCAGATTACTTGCAAGAGTTTATAAATTCTACTACATTTCACTCCAAATACAAAATGGGGGCACAGTCAGACTTATACCTGGCAACAACATCATGCATCGTGTGAAGACGGTCTGTGAAAGTGCCTCTAAGATGCTCCCAAAGTGGCTCAAGAAGATTGTGTAAGTGAGAGCCAGAAAGGTGTAACTATAATGGCTGTTTGATACATGCATTATAATAAGCACAAATATGGCTATACTTTGTTCAATATTGGAAAACCAGGAATAATTATTAGCTTTTAAGTTACACGCGCATAAAGTTGTCTCAATTTTTGCACACAAGCCAAAACAAAAATGCATAAGCCCAACATATTCCTGTTGTGGCTATACTGTTACTGCACAATGTTGCTTTGCATTTTGCCTTATTTTGTTTTGAACAAACTATAGTCTCATTTAGTCTGCCCCAAGATGAGGGTTTCTATACATGAAGACCCTATCCCAAAGACCGACTTTAGGTACACATCAAAAGCCACTGATACAAATATAGATATTTTGTGGCAATCTTAATTACGCTCAATATTATTATTATTGACAGCCATTGTGGTTAACGTCTTTTTGCGCTCTCACAGATTTGAAACGAATAAATGAATACCTTTTGTGCGTTTCTTGTAATTATTAAATGATGGTGACGTGCACACATAACACGGTTACTTAACAGATCCTTCTGTGTACACTAACAGGATCTTTCAATAGACAAGGGGTGGACAGAGCTTAACTATTCTTAGCAAGTGAATAATGGAATTCCTAGCCCAAGATTGTGATCCTGAAGACGTCACTTAATTACAAGAAAGACAAACCACGCAAAAAACAATACTACTTAGCAAGAAATAAAGCACAATACTGCATTTGTGCACATGTAGTTCAGCTTTGGTAAATTAATAAAGTCACATTTGTTTAAACTCTGTAAATAAATAACTGATCTTTTTGAATATTTTGTGTACAACAAAGGTATAAATTATTATTGTTATTTCCTTTACCCACCCAACTGTTTCAAATTAACATTTTAAGTCTTATTCCTATTAAATTTATTTTTGGTATTCCTTTTTAACTCTTTAATTTACAGTCTGAAGAATTATGTATAGTCCTTTAACTGTGTATGTTTTCTCATTATACCAACTTAGTTAATGTTCTACATACAGCAATTTTAACATTTCAAAGTGGTAAAATATTACAACTCGTAACCTAGGTGTTATTTAATCCTGTACTTATTAAACACTTCCCAAACTTAATTTATAGGTGCCTCGTCTGTTTCTTCTGGCTCAGGTGGTGGTGTCGGTGAACGACTGCGACATCTGCTGCGAAATAAATGCGATGCGTGGCCGTTCCACTGATTGGCATCCACGTCGTAAACCTCAATGGTATCCAAGAAATTCTTGCCGTCAAACCCGCCAACAGCGTAGAGGCGACCGTTGACAACGGCCACGCCTACATTGACACGAGGCATGGTGAGGCTTGCCACGTTTGTCCATTCCTGGGTGTCGGGGTCAAAGCACTCTACGGTGCTAAGAGCAGCTTGGCCATCACTACCGCCAATAGCATAGATTTTATCTGTGTGGTAATTAAAAACAGAAAAATGTAAGTATACTTATTATTCAAAACTGTGAAGCTTAGCTCTTTGCAATGGTAAAGCTTCACAAGATCTGGATAGGTAGGAGTGTCGCCATGGCAACCAAATCAAGCTTGATGGATACTTATATTTCACATTGCTACTTATGCCAGTGAATCCTGGACCATCACCAAAGCAGATCAAGTTAAATTCTTTTGAACTCTGGTGCTGGATGAAAATGTTAAGAATACCCTAGGCAACAAAAAGACCTAACCCCAGTGTTCCATCAAGGAATTGGTCAGAAGCAAGATCTCTTGGATAAAGCAAATCAGCTAATCCCTCAGCCATTTTGCCTTCATTGCCAAACAACAAGGCAATTGTTTGAAATGAGGTCATCCTACAGGGTAAAAGTGACAGCTCCAAAAGACCAGGGCATCCAAGGAACAGACGGATAGACAAGGTGAAGAACCTGGTGATATTTTCTACACAGTAACATCACTCCCTGGTAACAGCTGCAGACTGGAATAGGTGGTATGCCATCCAGAGGAACATAGGCTATCAAGACCTAACAGACCTGATTTTGATTAAAAACACAGTTAACAAGACCAAAAGGCTATTGAACATGTAAGAAAAAAATATGAAACACAGAATTGTTTTTTTTTTCAGATTTTGGGGCTGACCCTAAAACAGGTTTTTTTTCGTCGCCTAATGGACTTTTTCTCCAAAACAATTTGGTGTATTCCACATTTTTTGTTTCTACTTGATGCATCTGCACATGGGTTTTTTTGGAAATTTTTACAACTTCTTTTTTGACAGAGGTCTTGTCATATCATCACGCAGCAGAGTAGGATTTCTTTCTTTGCTTAGCCCTTACAACATTGATCAAGGCAGCAGTTCATGGAAATATTTAATTCTAGAACTCTACATACAATGCTCTTACTAGACCATACATGAACCATACATGCATCATTCAACATAATTCAGCAAGTACAGAAGAGACCGTCAACATGTCAATATTTGACCATTAACTCATTAATCAAATTGGACAGCAGAATCCACCAAAACAATAAATTTACCTGTACAACACAGTCTCAGCTCACGCCAAGGGTATTGTCAAGCTGGTATTCCGTTCCATTTACCACCAGATGGTGAATACTAATTTGTTTTATTAAATCAAGCACAAACACCTGCACCATGATAAACACATGCCTTTGTTTTTCTAGTATTGATCTCCATAACTCATTAGGGAAGAAAAGTGGAAGGACTTGCTTTTGAAATGTATCAAAAGAGAACCGAAAAGTCCAATTTCCTGAAACATGTTACGTTATCAAACGAAGCCTTGCCTGTAACCTTCTACATATGTAGTGATAACCTCAAATGTTTAACTTCTTTGAAATTGGATACTAAATGACATTTCTGGAACAGCAAAGTCTGCAAGTCCTTTGAAGATGAGGGCTTCCCATATAATAAACCTAGAAAATTGCATATTAACTCAAATTCTGATTTCGCTTGACAAACAACATATTTGCTTGATTGCATCAAGAGAAGATTTCACTAAATTCCCACAATTCAATACAAGCTAGTGACGAAAAAGATATCACACCAGTCCATATAATGCATTTCCAAAAAGTCCTGTACGGAAGCACGGTCTGCATTATCGCAACAGTGCATGGAGCAAGTCTTAGAATCAACCGACTTTTTTAAACTCGCAAAAAAAAAAAAACCATCGGTCCTCGGACCACTTGTGTCGCCTGCGTTGCGGTTGGTTGTGAATGATAGGCCTAACATGACCTTTGACCTTGGCATGTGACCTTTGACCTCATCAACAAATGAGGGATGCCATGTTGCACCTATGATTCAAGTTTGGTTCCAATTGAACTTCAACTTTTCATATGAGGTCAATTTTACATTTTCAGCCT
This sequence comes from Ophioderma brevispina, assembly GCA_023653785.1. NCBI lineage: Eukaryota > Metazoa > Echinodermata > Ophiuroidea > Amphilepidida > Ophiodermatidae > Ophioderma > Ophioderma brevispina. Next base: position 17,506 of record JAMKCH010029725.1, on the reverse strand, counting down.
ATTTTACAACTTGACCTCACATGGCACTTTGACTTGGTATGTGGACTTTGACCTGGTATGTGACCTTTGACCTCATCAACAAATGAGGGATGCCATGTTGCACCTATGATTCAAGTTTGGTTCCAATTGAACTTCAACTTTTCATATGAGGTCAATTTTACATTTTCAGCCTATTTTACAACTTGACCTCACATGACCTTTGACCTTGGCATGTGACCTTTGACCTCATCAACAAATGAGGGATGCCATGTTGCACCTATGATTCAAGTTGGTTCCAATTGAACTTCAACTTTTCATATGAGGTCAATTTTACATTTTCAGCCTATTTTACAACTTGACCTCACATGACCTTTGACCTTGGCATGTGACCTTTGACCTCATCAACAAATGAGGGATGCCATGTTGCACCTATGGATTCAAGTTTGGTTCCAATTGAACTTCAACTTTTCATATGAGGTCAATTTTACATTTTCAGCCTATTTTACAACTTGACCTCACATGACCTTTGACCTTGGCATGTGACCTTTGACCTCATCAACAAGTGGGGGATGCCATGGTGCCCCTGTGAACCCAAAGTTTGGCTTCAAATCATCAAAGTATGTGGATATTACATGCCAAAAGGTTAACCCTTTTTCACAACAGACATCAACAACAGACATCAACAACAGATAACAACAACAACAGTGGACAAGTTGATCCCTTGGTTCCTCCTGCCGTAGGGCAGGTCGACAAAAAAAACAAATGAGCAAGTTTTAGAATCAACTGACTTTTAAAAACTCGCATAAACTTGGAAACAAATGAGCTTGAAAAACATTGAGGACATGTGTACAATAATTCCTATTGCCAGTTGAAATATGTCTGAATAAGGGTAAAGAAAACACTTTTTTGTGGAGGACATGTACACTGAAATAGGTTAGTCCCAGATGTATATAGATTGATGCTCAATGGTTCTGTGTGCGAATCAAATAGCTGTATGGGAATTCAGTAAAATCTTCTCTTGGTCGCATTACACAGCCAGATTCTTCATAGAGCACCTAAGGAGTACCACTCAAGGATAAGTAGCAATGTGGAGTACCCACAGAGAACAGTTATCTAAGCTACTTTTAAGATGTTGGAGCCATTTTTTCCGCCAAAAAAAAATTACCTTGTAAGAGCAGACACCAGCACCTCTTCTACAGGTTGTCATGGCAACTCCATTGCTCCATTCATCTAGCTCAGGGTCATAGACCTCGACTGAGTTGAGGCAATCCCACGAATCGGAGCCACCAACAGCGTATATCTTGTCCTGCAAGGCACAGATGCCGACCTGCGAGCGCCCTGAGGAACAACAGACATAGTGGTTAACTAGGGTAAGCAATGCATATCATCATACCTTGTTGGCCTTTTGATTACAAGCGCTACAATATTTATTTTTGTTCAAAGTTGTTAGAATGGGTTTCAATATATTTTTTTTAAATCAAGTCGAATTAGGCAAGTCGTTTTTAAAAGAAACACGAACAAACAGATTGGCCACTTTCACTATACCCAGTCACAAAGGGAAAAACAATTGATCTCCCCATTTCAAATGAAGGGTACCAAAGCATCAACACTTTCAGCGATTCCAATTTCAGTTTCCTTTTGGAAAACATGAAAGAAATGTTTTTATATCATTAGACCTGATGTTTCCCATTCTTACAACAGTATATTTTGGAAGAAAGGCTATTTCTATTCATTTTCACCCTAAGTTAGCAGGGGAAGATGGCATTCAGCAACCTACCTACTTAAGGCTATCAGTGCTCAGCATTGTAGAGCTTCAATTGAATAGATTTTGATGTATGCATTTTTATTTTTAATTCTATTTACTCCAAAATGGATTTATAAGGTCCGACAAAGAAATTTCTCTTTTAAGGGTTGTTTTACAATCAGGGTACCTCGGCTGTCTTATTTGGGTGAAAAATGAAGTCTCATGATTCTTTTCAATATTGATGTTTTTACATTGTAGGCAAGTTGAGAAGTATAATTACAAAATTTTGAGGCGTCATGTCTTCGTGAACAATTTTTATTATTGACAAAATATTACATTTTTCAGAGAGGACAAGATTTTGACAGAACACTTCATTCATTTCTACATTTGGGGTGAAAAAACAAAGTGCTTTGATTATTTTCAGTATTAATATTTTTGGAATATAGATAATTCAAATAGTATGTTTCCAAAATTTGGAGATGTGAGGTCTTCAGGAACAATTTTTATGGGTAGTCAAACTTCATGTTTTCGGATAGGACAGATTTTGACGGAACACTGACTTCTCCCTCATTTGATCATAGTCAAGCAGAAAACACTTATGGGTAGCCACTACTTGTTTCCTACAAGGTATAGAACAAAACTGAGTTTTTTCAAGAAAATACGCAACAAATCAATTTGTCAATTTAGTTTAAGCTTTAATTGGCCCTAAATTCGGAGAGGACATTTTTGACAAATTTCCGACTAAATTTCAATTGACACACACTTTACGAATGTCCCATTCTTCAGCAGAATTTCTTGATTATTACCTTGCTTCAAATATTTTCGCCGAATGTTGAAATGTTTTCCCAATGTTCTTTATATAGTGCTGTTTAATCCTATCCTTTATAAATGAGACGGTGATTTAGGCAATTTCATACATATTTTATATTTTTGTTGTCCTCAACAATTTCAAATGTTTTTCTTTGCAGCTGTAGGGTGTGCTTTTGGTGTCTTTAATTTGGCATAGTATCATTTATGAAAAAGTATAGACCATGCTTTTTATGGTCACTTGTAGTGTTCAGCCAAGAGGTACCCTGATTGTAAACAATCCCTAAAGACACTTAAAGGTGGGTGACCCTAGCGCAACCTCGTCCCCAACTGTATGCTCGATCAAATTTGAGATTTGGAAGATTGAAGATATTAGACCCAGAAATGCTTCCTTCAATGTTATGAACAAAATCTCTACAAATGTGGTATACCACATTAGTTAACCACACTGTCCGCGGGCCATTTATTATGCACATTTTTGCTTCTAATATCAAACGGCTGGCTGGCTTCAACTCAAAGTTTGTAATCAGACGCATTTGGTGATATGCTTCTGTGCGAGGGAGAAGACATCATAGGAAAAAGCATGCTTGATGGGTCACACACCTTCAAAAAATACCATACTTGAAAACAATTTTGAAGTGAATGATCACACAATTGCTAGGATGATATGTATAACTGATAAGTGGGGCATTCTACTCCTACTCTTGTTCCATTCTAGCAATGTATTCCCACTGGTTAGTCTTCGGGTCATACACGACTCCATTCCTAAGTCCAGCACTGCCACTGCATCCACCAATCACATAGAGCTTCCCATCCCGAATAGCAGCCCTAGTACAGAAACAAATATACATTAAATTAACTTTCGCATCCTCGCGTCAAGCGTTCAGACGTTTTCACAGCTTTCTGGTTTGGAACATGTTTAAAGGTGGGCAACAGAGATTTCACGATATCAGATGTCCCTTAAAATTTAAAGTACTGATTTTTGCCCGCGATCAAGCTTGTGGGGGGCATCAAAATATCCCGTCTGAAGGATTAAGTCTGAGAAATGTTTCTTTGGTAGAAAAATTGTGACATTTCTAATTTCGTATAGGAGCAAATATGACTTCAGCCTATGTTTTACATTGAAATATAACAATCAAATCTCTTAGACATTTCTGTAGCCAAATATAAGGTAGGAGTCTATGAACGCTAATCTATATGAAATTATTTTATATCACAAAGTGGGGTGTCTCACATCTCTCTTGCACCTTTAACCTGACAGAGGATAGTCACTGCCGCCTTTCCTGTATCAATTCGTGATGAAGCGTACATCATGGCAGCAGTAATTGTATGCATTTTGGTTTGATACAATTTAAGTCATGATTCAAAGAAAAGTTAGTACTTTGAAGTCTGAAATTGACGACAGGCTCAACCATCATTTACTTCACACACACACCATTATCAATTGCATAGTTTCCCACGTTATGCTTAGCTAAAGGTGCTTGTATGGATTGGTGCTTAGGTTTCTCTACTTGATATGAACCCTGGCACTTGCAATACACTCACTCAAGTATTGTGGGAAACACACTTGTGGTTTTGATGGTCTACCAAAATTGACACTACTTGCATGTAAACATAGAGGTCCCAGAGATATCAAAATGCACATCTTTTTTTGATTCCAATGCTATTCTATCAGCTACTAAATTACCTGAACTAGGGTCGTTCCATCCAAAACTACAAGGTGTGAAACGCCACCCCTCTCAATTTTGTTGAATTCAGTCCAAGGTACATTTTATGGGATACAGAGGAGTCCACAGGAAAATTCCAATTCCTTCCGTTTTCGAAGTTATGTGCTCTCAAAGTTTTACGACTCGACTATAAATATTGTGATTCAGTATTAAAAAAAAAAAAAACTTATTAATGCTATTTATTTATTAATAGTAGTTGCTTTGTTGTTGATGGCCACAAGTGGCAGTAAATTCTTGATACACCCTAGTAACAATAGGCCCTTAAATATTGCCCATGGTGCACAATGGCTAAAATGGGACCACACATAGAGGGCTCTTATCTTGACGCGTACACCTTATGTGAAGGCTACATGAAAAATATTAGCAAGCACTATACAAGTCTATCTGTGGTAGAAGTTTTGTTTTGTATTGTTGTATGTCTTCAGTGAAACAATTTGGATTATCATATCAAGCAGAATTAAGCTCAGTTTGGTTTAAAAGTTGCTGAATTCAGAAACCTTTCACTATAAAAATTATTTTGGGATTTTTTTTTCATCACTACCGACCACTTTAGATGTGATCAGTATCATCCAAAACATGTCCCAAACAATTCCTACATGACATGTTAGTGACCCAGTTCAAAATTTTCCAAGTACTTTGTCAAATTTTGCACTTTTTCTGGTAAAGGTTTCTGACTTCTGCAACTTTTAAACCAAATGGGCTAAACTTTGCTTCATCTGTTTTCACTGAAGACATCAAAATACAAAACAAAACGTATCACAATGATTGTTATAGTGTATGCTAATATTTTTTCAATGCTAGAACTTCACATCAGGTGTACGCGTCAAGTAAGCGCCCTCTATGTTTGGTCCCATTTTAGTCCATTTCACACCATGGCAACTATTCGAGGGCCTATTTTTTACTAGGGGGATACAAAGACATTCTAATTGCCACTTGTTGCATCAATAGCAAAGCAACTACTGATTATAATATAAATAGCATTAACAAAGTTTTTTTAAATACTGAATCACAATTTTATAGTCCGAGTCGTAAAACTTTGATAGCCCATAACTTCAAAACGGAATGGAATTTGAATTTTTCTTCCTTTGACCCCTCTGTAGCCCCATAGAAAATGTACCTTTGACTGATTTCACAAAATCTGAGATGGTGGGTTCCACATCTTGGTGTTTTGGTATGGGAATGACCTAGGTCTTTCAGTCGTAAGATCTTCATGGCTATTTATTCTATCAGCTACTAAATTACCTGAACTAGGTCTTTCAGAGTGGTAGGGTGCTGCTGCCATGGTCTGTTATTTATATAATCAGCTACTAACTTACCTAACAGGGTCTTTCATCAGTCGGTAGGTTTCTGCCATGGCTATTTATTCTATCAGCTTCCTAAATTACCTGAACTTAGGTTCCTTTCAGCGGTAGGTCTTGGGCCATGGCTATTTATTCTATCAGCTACTAAATTACCTACCTACCTGAACTAGGTCTTTCAGTCGGTATGATCTGCCATGGCTATTTACTTTGCTAATCAGCTTCTAAATTACCTGAACTAGGTCTTTCAGTCGGTAGTCTTGCCATGGGCTATTTTATTCTATCAGCTACTAAATTACCTGAACTATGTCTTTCAAGTCGGTAGGGTCGCCCTGGGTTTCGCATGCTATCTCTATTGGTCTAATCACAGCTACTAAATTACCTGAACTAGTTCTATTAGTGTCGTTCGGTCTGGGGCCATGGGTTTCCCGAAGCTATCTATTCTAATCATCTACTAAATTACCTGAACTAGGTCTTTCAGTTGTTAGGTCTGCCATGGCTATTTAGTTCAATCAGCTACTAAATTACTGACCTAGGAGGTCCTTTCGGGTCGGTAGGGTCCTGCCATGGGTTTCCAATGCTATCTATTCTATCAGCTACTAAATTCTTACCTGACTAGTCTTTCAATTCGGTAGGTTCCGGGCTGCCATGGGTTTCCAATGCTATCTATTCTAACATCACTAATACCTGAACTGGCTTTCATCGGTAGGTCTGCCATGGGTTTCCAATGCTATCTATTCGAATCGCTACTAAATTACCTACCTGAACTAGGTCTTTCAGTCGTAGGTCTGCATTGGTTCCAATGCTAAACTATTATTCGATCAGCTATTAAATTTACCTCTGAACTAGGTCTTTCAGTGGGTAGGTCTGCCATGGGTTTCCAATGCTATCTAATCGATCAGCTACTAAATTACCTGAACTAGGTCTTTCAGTCGGTAAGGTCTGCCATGGTTTCCAATGCTATCTTTCTATCCGCTACTAAATTAACCTAATCTAGGTCTTTCAGTCGGTAGGAGGTCTTGCCATGGGTTTTACCAATGCGTATTATTTATCAGCTACTAAATTACCTGAACTACTAGTTCTTTCATTCGGGTAGTCTGCCATGGTTTTCCAACCTTGGGTCTTTGTGTCATACATCTCAATTTGCGTAGTTCAATCTGTCCGCTGGATCCACCTGCAGCGAAGAGCTTGCCTCCCAAGACGCCAAACTCAAAACGTGCTCTGGGGTTCCTCATATTGGGCAGAGACTCCCACTTGTTGGTAATGGGATCGTAGGATTCAACAGTACTGTGACACTGACCACGATTAGAACCACCTGAAATGTTGATAGAAATGTTCAAGTTTATATCCAGATATAGAACTTTGAGCTTTGACATATTCGAGCCATCTTAGCTAAATTTGTCATATATTCAATTATAAATGTTAGACAAAATACTCTGCTGGGAAGATTTTGGAAATAAAAATACATTTCTGTTACTCTTGATAATATTGGGGTTGTTAGCAAACTAAAGAGAACTTTCTCAGTAAGTAAGCCATGGGCAATAAATTTGGATCTTGAGTAATTTTCTTAGGGGCATAGATGCACTGATTGTTGCCACAAAACTCTGAAAAAGTCCATAAATTTGGGTAAAATTGACCCAAAACATGCTGAAAATAAATAAAACTAACTGCAGAAAAATTTATACAGAGTACAGAAAAACAATCCCTAAATCTGGCATCTCTGTATTCGGCGAATTTGAGGTAAAACCTATTTTGTTGCACGTATTTTTTTGGGGGGGGGAGAGAGGCAAGCTAGCTGGCACCTTAGTACAATTACATCATCATATAGCCTTAATCCCATCCTGTACCTAGTATTTTTTCAGCATTATTTAGTCCAGTATTTAACATTTTTGCTACAGACACAGCCTCTACTTGGAATCTTTAATGGTCGCTTTTATTAAATGTTAAGTAAAATGTAAACATTCGGCATGTTCCCTAATATTGTTGATTGAATATCTCCAAAGAGGAGAGGGGGGGGGATCTCCAAAGAGAATCTCTTCTATGTTACAATCTCACAGCTGCTGTGAAAACAGTAATAGCTTTCGACAAATACATGCATACAGTGATGAAGAGGGCATTAGTGTTTTTTTCCTCATAAGGCCTCCAGGACCAAGGGTCAATGATTATCCAAGGATGCACCTTTCGCTACATATATTCCGCAAGACTGGTTAAGTGGCCTTATTCCAAATAGAAACTCTGTTTACAATTTTAAATCTCAACAGCTGCTACCAAAATACATAGCTTTAGACAAATACACTGTTGTTATGCAATGTGATAAGGCATATATGCTTCCTCAACAATACTCAGAGAACAAGCGAATAATGCGAACCCTTAGAGAATTTGATCTGAAAATGTAAGCTTCTACTCCTTTGCATAAGGGCCTCAAATACTAGAGATAAACCTCACTACCAACCTTGTAACTATAAAAATAGCTTTAGTACAACACGTTCCAATCGGAACAATGCATGTGCCATTTCATCTGTTAGAAGGTGCCAGCATAAAAAAGATGTATTTTTTTCGTGCATGACCGTAGCTTTTTTTACTAACAATTAAAGCATCACTATTTTATCAATCCAGGTGGACTATACATACATACGGATATGCGTGCTCCTCGCAAAATGCCCCTACTGCTTTTGAAGGCCAGGAGGATAAAAATTATTCAAACACATTATGTTTTATAAATCATCTAAGTGAAGCCTGATTTCCTTTCCAATGTTACTGAAACATAGCATTTCCCTTCTGAGAAGTGGAATGCCCCAAATTTACCAACTTACAAAAAAAAAAACCCCTAAAAGAGAAATGGTCTCGACCAGTGACCCCAGGTCACACCCTGTCGACCTTAGCTCTTTCTTAATTCCGTTTGGCTCAAGCCCACACGGACGTGCGTACATATCATGCTGTGGGGCGGGCCTGAATGGGCAGTCACATTGGAAAGGAAATCAGGCTTCATTTAGATGATTTATAAAACATAAATGTGTTTTTGAATACATCATTACACTGAAACTGATTCCTTACACCAATGTTTATTGAAACATATGCATTAAACCCCCGTTGAATGAATATTTTCAATCACCACCAGACTGACTCACTCAGTCGAGGTGGAGCATGATATTTTGAGAGCAGCCACAAAGGCTAGACCTACACTAAACATAGTACATGATGTTACAGGCCGAAAGGCATTAACATAAAAATCGGGGACAATGCGCACCTGACAACGGAATACTCCGAGGCGAGCGTCCCATTCGGCATCCGGATAGAGGACTTTATGTAAGTGAAGTTGAGTATTTTTAGGTTGTTTCTTCTGGGGCACGAGTGCCCTCGCAACGTTCTATTGAGGAGTTTGTACTTTTCTGTAGTACACTGACAAAAACGTTGTGGGAGCCCTCCTGACATAGCTTTCGCAGATTTCGGCATACTGAATCCGCGGTGGTAGGCCCATGACGATGAGATATTACAACACGCATGGGCGTCGAGCCTTGTGGAAGCCCTACCACCGCGTTGAATCATTAATTACAGTGCTAATATCCATCTAGCAATGTCGCCTTTGACGCGGACCCATGGGATGAAGCGTTGTAAGAAACAAACAGAGTCGTTCGTAGCCCACTGAGCGGACTAGTTTTACGTTTATAGTAATCAAGGGCCCGAACGGGGCACCACAGGCGATCTTCCCTCACCGAAGAGTGACATTCAATTCGGGGTAAGATAATTGTATAGTGTCTGAATGAGGATGACTCGTTCTTTGCCAAGAAAATCCCGGCCTTTAAGACAATTTGACCCTGTCGCGAGAGAATTCGGACGCTGACATAGAGATAATCTTGATCTCCGAGCATCCTCTCCCAGAGGCGAGGGCGGCCAGAAAGACCGTCTTAATGGTGACATGTTTTAGTGATGCCTCAGCCATCTGTTCGAACGGGGGCTTCACTCTAAAAAGTCTAAGACAGTATTAAGGTCCCAGGGAGGGACGTCTTCCTGGGGAGGTCGTGTATTAAACATCCCCCCTAGGAGGAGACGGATCGAGCCATCGTCATTAATGGTAGATCCTGATAGTCGAAACCCTATGGATCGCTAAGTCGCGGATTGTTGTAGTTTCTAACAGGTCGAAGTTTCAAGCCCGCCTATCAAAGCGATCAGGAGAACGGTCAGGGATCTCGGCTACAGATGCCCGAGTAAGGAGGACACCCTCTAGTCGCTCACACAGCGGTAGTAGGGTCCAAGACGCTTAGAGTAGCGTCCATGGGGACTTCCTTCTTCCAGTGATTATGGGATGGCAGCCCTCTGCGAAAAGCAAGATCTGGCATCGCTGCCGGATAAGGGCACGCAGTCAACGCTGGTGTTGCGCCAGCGACAGACTGGCGCTCCCTCCGTCCGGAAGGGACAATAGGTCCGGCAAGCCAGCGACACAGCAGCCCAGGTAAGAAAGCCCCCGCAACGGATCAGAAGAGTCATCCTAAAGAGGATTCACTCACCGTATGAAGCAATCTCAAGAGACACCCAGACGATACGACGACAAAGAAACAGAACTACGAAAAAAAACAAGAAGGAACCAAAAACCAAACTGCGATAACTTAACTGCGATAATAAAATGATCCACCACTCGGACGAAACCAGAGGTTGTTGTTTCGGCCAAAAGGGAGCAGAGGATGAGGATGACATGGCACGCCTCCCGCCCGATTTTCGAAACCACGCGATGTAGAAGATTTGTAGAATCGGAATCGGCGGGAAGGCTGAGGCCGTGAACCCCGTCCAGTCTATCGCCAGAGAGTCGACTGCGTACGCACAGGGTCGGGAGTCCGGGTGCAATACAGAGGGAGCTGGACTCCGGTTCGAGGCGAACAGGTCGATATGAGGAACTATTTACTCTCTTCGAAGATCTACCGCAAGACCATCTCGGTTTAGTATCCATTCCGAGGCCGTCATCCTGCCGCGAGAAAGATAGTCGGGCCCCAAGAAAGAAGAAGGAAAAATTGAAGGACACCCGGAGTTGTACTGCGCCGCACGTCATCGTGATACCACCACTGGTCCCGAAACCACGCTATGATACGCATGGAGTCGAGGGACAACAGGGACCGAGGACCGAGCACGAAATCTTGTGTGTAGGCCACCAAGGTGGAGTTGTCCGAATGTTACTAGGACACTGGAAGTTGGTCACCATCGCTCGAAGTGAGCTAGGGTTACGTTCACTGCCCACACAGTTTGAGGCGAAGTGAAAGGGGCAGAGATCACGGTGACGGGAAACAACAGTCTCCGGGCAACATAGCGTTTCGTAGGGTGAAACCACCCCCAAACCCGACTGAGAAGCGTCCGTCGGATGACAAAATCGACGGGAGCGCAGGAAAGAAATTCCCTGAGTAAGGTGGATGGGCGGTGAGACCACAATGCCAGGTGTTCCCCGATCCCTGCATTGATAGGAATCAGACGGAGGGAATCGGGGTGCTTGACGGCCTGTAGTGCCGACCGAGCGTGCACTTTGAAGCCAGCCTCATGTGAAAAGCGACACAGTACGGGCCAGGCGACGAGGACTGGCCATCAAGCCGAAGCCAGTCTCGAGCGGGGGGCCTGCGGTAAGCCAGCGCCATTGGACGTCGCCAGTCTGAAACATACGACATCACCCCGCTCTCGGCTGTCGGCTCTGCAATGTCCGGAAGCAGTTGCAGCCAAGCACTCAGATACCTCAGGTCCTGATATGGGGGAAAGGCTCGATTGTCTAAGTTGACAATGAAGCCCAACGTCTGCACGACCTGAACGTTACGACTGACCATTTCGGACGTCGCCTGGGGCGACGGACCGTATCGCCATCTGTCCAGGTACATGCAGAGGTTTACCCCCTGACCTCCTGAGGAAGGCCCCACTTCCCGGTCACCAAATCGTGAAGACCGGAAGTGGTAGAGTCCGGAGGGGAGGCACGTCCACTCATACGACTGGCCCTGATTGAAATCGGAGCCAGCGTCGGTCGGATTCTGCGACTGGGACGTGCATGTAGGGGCTTTCGATCCATAGACGACGCCCAGGTCCCCTGCAAAGACAAAAGCGCAGAATTGACGCTATAGTTTCATCCACTGTAACTCCTTCGGCCTGATGAACTGATTCACGGCTTCGGTTCATGATTGGCGCCAATCCCCCGGTCCTTCTTGGAGCCAGAAGAACGTCGACCAAACCCCTCGGTGAAGGGGGGGATCGACCGGGGAAATGGCAACCTTCGCCAGGAGGGCCGAGACCTCGGCCGGAAGAACTTGATTCTTCGGCTCCCCGAAGGGGGATAGGTCTCGGCGTGGAAGTCGCTGGGGGTGACGCGGGGAACTCTAGTCGTACCCTCCCCCAACCCGTTCCTCCACCCCACTCAATAACCAAGCGCGGAGAAAATGGCTGGCCATTCCCTCACAAAGAGACTTAAGCGGCTTCTGTCCGCCCACCGGAGGTTGTAAGGCTCCCTCCCGAAGTTAAGACCCCGCGGCCAAAAGCCTTGCCCTCAGGAGCAGGCTTCTTTCTTCCCCTCCCCGCAAGTCCTTGCTTTTGGGATGGGACGAGCCTTCGGCTTGGCCTCCCGGGCCTTCTGAAGAAGATTGCCGGGGCACCGCGGGCTGCTTTGGGTGCTGAGATGCGGTGTCGACTTCGCCTGCTTGGCGGCACAGCTAGCAGAAGAGGAGCGCGAGCGCTTCTTCTCTTCCTACGAAGATCCCCCGGGAGGAGATCTCCGCCTGAGCTTCCTTGAGTAGCCTGCCCGTCACGCTAACGCGTTCCACTACCAAAGCATTGAATCACACGAACGAACCTCCGAAGAGGACATCCCGTGACTCGGGCTTGGACTTAGAGACCTCCGATGCTAGATCGGCGCTCAGGGTACGCAGAGTGAAGCAGTCATTCTCGCGTCGCAGGAAGATGAGGCGACGCGCCATACGGACATTGAACCTCCTCTGCCGAGTCACTAGCGAGGCTAGGACGGTCCCAAGCTTCGAGCATTCCGAGGAAAAACTCCGCCCTCTCCCAACGAGGGATCTGATATCGTGTGCGAGGACCATAGAGAAAGCGCCCAGCCCTGACCCAGAGGTCCGCCAGTCTAGGGTGCCTCAACGGGTCTCCCAGAGGGTGGAAACGCAGTCGGGGCGGCTTTACATTTACCCGTCGGCAACTTTGGCAGCTAGAGTCAAGATCTAGGTCGGAGTCCAGGAAAGTAGTCAGTCCCTTCAACAGTGTCTCACTACCTGGCGAAAAGTTTCACCGGGAACGATGAGAGCTTCTGAGTGACCTCCCCGGAGCGCTTCCACAGAAGACCAACGTCTGAGGGAATCTTCAACGCCTGGACGCGTTACGGAGGGAGGATAGGGACGCCCAGATTGAGCTGGTCCCCTCCACCCGCACGCCGCTCGCGCGCAAGGCAGGCCAGATCAGCGCCCTGCTGCAGCACCTTAGGTTCACAGCGGGAAAGAGTCCACTCCTTCCTGCTCCGAAGCTGCTGCCGCTTCCTGCGAGTCGATGGCTGCGAAGGAGCATTCAATCAATCCCCACGTGACTGCTCCTCCTAGCCCAAAGATCCATCCCACTCAAACCTGTCCTCCGAAACATCGGATGTCTGCTGCCGTAGGAGTCCTGGGAGGACTGAGCAACATAAATCCGATCTATTGGAGAGTTGAAGGCCCAGGCGACGCCACTGGGCGGCCGACACCAAGCCCCCCCCGTGTACCAACCAACTGCGAGTGCTTGGCCGCAGGAGCCATGGGGCTCGACTGCACCCAGCCCTACCCTGAAGATGTACAGGCCTATAATCGTGGGACGACACCCCAAGTCCCCAGGCCCGTAATCCGAATGATTGGACCGGGTACCCGTCCCTGCCCCTGCCGGTAACCTATGCTGTACCGCTTGCATCTTTAGCGGCTCCCAGAAGGGACAAACTTCGCAGCAACGGCGCGACTGCCCCGCTCGAAGCGGGTCAGAAGCAGCCCCACAGCACCTGTGCCTGCGGCCTGGGCAGAGCCGACGGCGAGGCCGGAGTTACTATAGCCTGGTGGTGCTCCCCGAAGCGGAAGCCCCGGTCGAAAGACCATGCGGCTGTCCCACCCCAGCAGCAGCTCGACTGGGGCGTTGTAAGCCGCTACGGGAAGCAACGTGTCCTGATAAGGCAGGCTGCGGCGGTACTGTGTCCCCGCAGGGGTGGCCAACCAAGGTGCCGCCCCGCAGGAACGCCATAGGCAGGGGCACCCACCGGGTACCCCACCATAGGCGTACCCGCCGCGGTAACCGGTTTCCGGAAAGCCGCACTCAGCTAACCACCGTAGCAGGCGTACCCGCGTATGAGGCCTGAGCTGGCGGAGCCAGCTGGGGCATCAGCGGGGACCAACCCTGACAACCCACGAAGCACCACCGCCGCCACCCAAGCCCCCCCGAAGGCCCGGAGTAGCTAGCGGCTCCGGCTGGGAAAGGTCAAATCAATACCTAAGCAATGCTGAGTCCGCGGGGTTCAGCGAGCCGTATTCAACCCTGTGGCGTGCGTTCCCGCAAAAGTGAAGCCGATCAATGCCCCGGGGTTTGCCGAGACATCCCCGAAGTAATGCCCACCGTGGTCGCGGTCGAAGTGCCCGAAGACACGGGTACCGCAACCACGTTAGGTGTGAACAGCACGTCGATGGATTTCCCTCGCTACCTGCCTCACCATCATCCACTCACCACTACCACCGAACGTCTAACGCCCCGCCCCAGCCCCTAGGTGAATGGCAGAGCATACCGTGCTAGCCTGCACCTACGAGCAGCCCTAGGGCGAACCGGCGCGCTAGCGGCCGTGGCCGTCGCCGACATTGGCGGCCACCACATCAGCATGCCGCAAGAAAGCCGAAGCTTCCTCACCTTCGGGAGCACACAGAGCATCATCGGCTTCCTGGACGAACCCTGCCGAGCCCCGATCAACCACCCCCCCACCCTTCCCTGTTACGCGCCAGCGGCGTACCCATTAGCTCATAGTGCCCACTGAGCATCGTAATTCCGAGACAGAAAGAGGGGCACCTGTCGGTGCGGGAACATTTCCTGGCACGTACATACGATGGGGGTGTCCCACTCATGAAATGGGAGGCAGGCGAGCGAACGCAATTGTGCGCCATAAGAACGGGGTGAGCGGAGTTGCTATGGATAGCGTGCGCAAAAAAAACCGTAAGAAAATAACAGCGTGCGTGGAGGTCTCCCTGTACGCAAACTCAAGACACACAAACTCCAACCAACTCGGTACTGAGTCACGACCGTTAAGAAAGTTTTCAAACACAGTTTTCACATATTTTATGAAGTATTAAACTCACAGCCTCTAATAAATATACGCACAACCAACCACATAAATTGTGAGCCGAGCAAGCCCGATACACATAACAAGCAACTCACGCACATATGTCAAAGGCGTCAAAGCAGCAACACGGCGGCAATGGCTGCCTTGTTACCTTCTTTTCCCGCAATACACCGATCACATGACCCAGGGCGGCAAAAAGGTTACAAAACAAGAGCTCTCCGACGTCGTAAAAGTCTCCGTTTAGTCCGTCCGAATGAGCGTTATAAATCCCGTATAGAAGCCATATTATCCCATAGATTGGTATGTAAGGAGTATTCCTGTATGATATGACAACAAGTCCGATACAAAATCTCAGATAATTTTGGCTGCTAAATGACAGAGGCTGCGGTAACACGTCCGTTCTGACTGGCGGCCAAAACGGAAATTGAGGAAGAGCTAGGTTGACAGGGTGTTGTGACTGGGGTCACTGGTCGAGACCTTTCTATTTAGGGGTGTAATTATGGTACTTTGGGCATTCCACTTTTCAGAAGGGGAAAATGCTGTTTCAGTCAACATTGGTGTAAGGAAATCCGTCCAGTGGAATTGTTTATTTACAGCTTTTGTTATTACAGATGAAGATCGTGCTGTCAAGAAATACAACATTTTTCAACCTTTCAGTTCGTAACCATGTGCATCATGAAGCTGCAATATTTGATTTCCTGCATCATAATTTGCATTGGAAAAAACAGTTGTACCATGGTGATAATTTAATCTAGATCATCCTGTGAGTGCACACAAGGTCTAGTGCAATAGCTTGCATTTGCCAAAAATTCTATCAACATTTTATGCCAAGTGTGGTCAGTGGCTTTGAATGGGTCTTTACCGGGACTGTGGCCTGAAGAACCAATTTCAAGCAGCCACTTGATAAAGGTAATATTGGAGTTAGCTAATGGTTGCAATCACAGGGATATATCTTGCCCGTCTGTGAGAGTACTCCACAACCAATTTCTTTATTGGAGTACCTTTGAAGTGACTATTAAGTAGCCGCGGCGTACCCACCCCAGAGGGGTATCACATCGCCGGCCGCAAAAGTGGGGGTAAATCCACCTTGGTACACACACAGTAGCTTAACCACTAGTCACACCATGCGGAGTACCGGCATGGGGTCTCCCAGGCAAATGCGCTTTGCGCTTTGTGTGATTATTTAGTAATTTTATCCATTATTTAACCATTTGGTCACATAGGTTATATGTTTTTACACAAAATGTCATTTATAGGGGTTTTTGGTGATGCTCAACTCAAATTAGATGTTTACTCGCTTGAAAATGATCAGAAAGTCGTAAACAACAATGGAATGTTTGGAGGCCCTCTAGGTCCAAGTGGGCTGCATACTAGGCAGCGGGTAGGGGAGTACCTGTGACGTGAAGGTACTCCCGTGGGGTAGCTGCAGAGGGTACTCCACTAACTGGTGGCTTACATGGGTACCTGTAAGTCCCTAGCAGGCAACTGCAGAGTTACCATAGATGGGTTGTTAAGTAACATAGCTGCTATCCAGCCAGTGGTTCGTATACTCACAAGTACGGAGGTTAGGGACTGAAATCGTGCATCAAGGGGGTACCTTTGGAGTAGACTAAGAGTACCCATGGAGTGCCTAAAGCTCTGGGTTACACAGTGAGTAGGAATCTTGCTGTGAGTTCTTGCACTTCCCACATATATGTGCAGAAGATTCTATGAAGATCTCCTTCCTGTCCACGCATGTCATGAAGCCCAGAGGGGCATAGGTTGATTAAACTCTGATTTATTCCTAAAGATAAGGAGGAATGATCATTAAGACCATGAGAGGACGATGTGATAGGCCTCCAATGACTTGACAGCATGACCTATCCCCCTAAGGATAGGAGGAGGTGATTGAGTGGTATTCTATCTCTTTCTTTGTAAATAACATCACTCCGACCTTTCCCAGATAAATCGTCATTTTACCACCAATGGTAGTTGGGCCGTATTGCAACCTTAGCAAACTGGTTGCTTTGTTTAATTATCTGAAAGCTCCTCTGAGTGTATACAGCTGGGAAATGATATACAAGTTTAGAATAAAACGTTTCTAATTAAAATAGGAATCCCCAATCTTAACCTCCTGAGGTATGACTATCTATCACCACAAGGAACCATTGTGCATGGTCATTTGGCAGTAATATCATGTAATGAGCAAATCAGACTGTACAGTACAAATGTGGTAGGTTTACACAGAGATATAGAGCACTATTTTGATTGGTTAATCAGAGGGTCTACTCATGATATGTCTTGTAAGGAGCCAATAGACATAGTGTAAAAAGGTGGTAATACCCACAGGGTTAATTAGCCCAGACTCAGGTGTTTCTATTTGTTCGCAAGTAAATTAGTTTTTTCAAGTACTTTAACGCGTTCCAGCTGTGAATTATCATTCCCAAAGCACCCGGCATCAGAATACTGTGCCACTTACAGCTTGCAAGCTGAAAGGGTGGACAGATGTTTACACTAATGAAAAGGTACTGTGTCAGTCGTCTCGTTATAAAAAATCGGCCAATCCTCTACAATTTTGTATCCAATTATTTTCAGCATAAAATCAACATTTGCTGCAATAAAAATGAGTGATTTTCTGTATAAATCTTCTTGTTAAACATTAATTTTATAA
>JAMKCH010029724.1:0-17552 GCA_023653785.1 Ophioderma brevispina | reverse complement strand
TGCAATTGAAAAAAATTTAACAAACTTTGTAACCACAAATATTTTTTCGCTGAGAAGGCACATATACATGTGACTAAATCATAAATATCAAAAGAAAATTCAGTAATCAGTAGTTAGCTAACGGAATTTACATTTGACCATTGACTTCGGGCCTTCCTTGTACAAACCTATGGGATATATGGACCGTATTTCGACCCCCAGGAAAATACAAGATTATCAAAAATAACACCATTTGTGTTATATAGGTGCTAAGGGGTTCCTTAGAGCCAGATATAACATGACAGGTATCCAAAATGCATTTGTGGATACAGGGTCGGGAAATCTAGTAGTACTGTTCGTTCAATTGATGCATTCGAACCAAATATGATTGACCCCTAATTTGAAGACGGATATATCGAAACTCAATTTTATGTATCTTGCGTGATGTCTTTTGACCCCTCATAGTGCTGTAAGTTTCATTAAAAAATCGGAAAAATGGTTTCTTAAGGGGGCATGGCACTTAGGCACCAATGTGAGTGAAAACACCTTCTCAATAGGCACTTAAGTGTTAGAACTTTTCAGGATATTAGCTAAAACGCTTACCTTACAACAAAAGGCAAGTAGTCAATGGCTTTGGTTAAAACTTAAGCGCCCTAGCACTAAAGTTTCGTTTTTGGGGACACACTATTACAGGTACACACACACATACAGGATTTCACGTGGTAATGGCATGGTATTAAAACAAGGAGTCTTACTACTCTGTGGACTTTAGGAGATTATTCCAGGAACTACAGCTGCTTGTTGGAATGTTCTTTTACCAAGCTTGTTATTCCATGATAGAATTTTTTTTTTTTTTTTTTTTGGGTTTTTTTTTTTTTTTTTTGATCAAAGTATTGTGAGCTTGAATTACGTGTGTGTGCCTTTAGAGTGTGTTGCACGGGTAAACGTAAAACAGGAGGAAATAACAGGAGCAAAATGCTCCGAGGCACAAACTGATAATTCCATCTTCTCCTCAGATTAGTCCAAACCAAGTCTTTCATCATTTTGTTCACTGAAGATTCGAAGGTCTGCCAGAGAAAAAGGACACGGGGAAGCTGTTTTGCAAAATTTGGAGTTTAAAGTATTTAGAACTGGTCGGGGTTCATTAGTCATGTTAGTGGAAATGGGGGTACGGGGATGTGCCCAGAAGGGTTGCATTTTCACCCTTTTGGTATATGATGGGTCCTTTTTTGACAAGTGGTAGAAGAAAGGGTTGCATTTCGTCACAGGTTATTTTCCAGATGGCAATCAGGTATAAAGAATGCATTCAAACCGCAAGTGTGAAAAATAATGCTGCCAGAATGGCTCAAAATACATTAAACATCAATTTTTCTGTCATCAATTCTTCCGAAATACTTTCGTAAAATTACGATAATCAGTGCTACGTGGGTTCTCATTCTAGTATGTGCACTTCTCGAGAAAATGAATTAATGTCATCTCAATTTATGAACTGATATCAGTGACTATGGGTATATACCATGATTCATTGACCCAGCAAATAATGGGGGCTATTGATAAAGTAAAATCGCCTCGGTAGTAGAGACCAAAAAAACTCACAGATTCTGTTTATCTGGAACTGCAGCGTCATTTTTTTACCCATGCAACTGAAAAGATTGAAGGTGCTATACCATCAACCCCGATTTAGATTATCTATTTTCATGACGGGAACACAAATTACCCGTCCTCTCACCGATAAAACCAAAGTTAGACAGGTTCGACTGTGTGGTTCAATTTTTCTTCTTTTGACCCTATATGTCATCATTTTACTCGAAGGGCACTAAGGTGAACAAAGCTAATGAGAAAATAATTGTTTGGCAACTGTACCTAACATCTTGGTGGCAGAACCAAACCGTAACTTGCCGCTAACCCCATTGTCTAGGCATTTTAATTGATTTCATAGCAGAAAACGAAAATTATTCACCTATATGAAATGCATGTGAACCGGGTGTCCGAACAAACTTAATTGAATAGAAGAGGTCATATTAATATGATTAATTATGTGTGTTGGTTTCTGCACCCAAGATGTTAGGCTCCTAGCTTGCCAATCAAACTTCTCTCACGATTTTTACTCATCTTCGTGTTCTTTTTTGAATAAATGATGAAAAATATGCGATCAAAGTTCTTAAACTCCCAGCAGAATTTTAGGTTTGTATTTTATTCGTGTAATAGTGGCTGTAGGTCACTCTAAAACCCGGGCGGTGAAAACATTCAAAAGCTTTTACCGCCATGGAAAAAACAATGGGTTTTGCAGTCCCCCGAGAATTTGAAGTCTCGTTTGTCCTATTCATCCTATTCATAACGGCGATTTTACTATCAATAGCACCATTATTTGCTGGAGTCAATATAAACCTGGTGTACATTCGCTTGTCCACTGAATTAGTGGGAAAATGAGATGAAATTTAATTCATTTTCACTAAAATTTGCACAGTAACTAGAAAGTGAGAACACGCGTAAGACTGATTTTGAATAATTTTAGACAATTTGTTTTTAACAAAATTATGTACTTGTACGGGGTGCGTCACCTTAGTAAACGCTATGCGATCTTGTCCGCTAGCCTATTACCATTAGTAATTGAAAGGCCCTAATGCCGAAGCCGACACTCCCCTTTCAGATTTCAATAGTATTGCTGAAACTGCATAGCGGGAGGACCTCCCTTCACTACCCCCTGACTCGAATTTAATAATGCAATGTAACATGAGCCCTACACAAGGGTTTAAAGGAATTTATATGCACGAATCTATCGGCACATGTATAAGTAATGTCCCCTAATAAGACATCTAGATATTTTCATGGTCCTTGGAGTATTTCCCTGCCGAAGAAACCACAATTTTCATGCAAAAGAATTAACTCAAGTCCAATTAATATTAATTCAACTTTTTATGATAGAGAGGGGGGGGGGCACTTTATGATTGTGGATATGATGCGTGAACAAAGACTTACAAATGGCGTCCTAAACAATATTCTATCGACTAAAACATACCCCTAACAAGTATTTTTGTCTTTTTTTTTTTTAATCCTTGTAACAAGATGGGCAGTTTGGTTACCAATATTAGCCTCTTTTGCTTTTACTTCCGATTTAAAATATATTTGCATGATTTTGATCTCTGCTTAAAGTTAAGTATTACATACGCTAAACACTTTTCATCACAATTTCAGGTTTAAGAAAAAACTACACTTCCACATTTTGCTGTTTTGACGCCCTAATCAATGTAGGCAGGCGTGTACATCGCCTGTTTGGGTGAAAAGACCCCGTTTAAGCGTTTTTTTTCTTGTTCATGCATTATATCCGCCTTGAATACAAGTGGCCCCCGGGATATGATGTAGAGCCCAGGAGTTTATGACAACGACTGCAGGCCTCTCGATAAAGTTCTAGATAAATATCAAGCTAGGAAATAACACGACCATAGTTTCATATTATTATTATAAGTAGAGTATTAGTGAAGAGTCGAAGTAGTAGAAAGTAGTAGAGTTGTCGTAGTATTTTCAGTTGCTGTAGTAGTAGTAGTAGTAGTAGTAAGACAGTAGTAGTAGGGTATTAAGTAGTATTAGTGTAGTAAAGTAGAGTAGTATTAGTAGTAAGTAGCAGTATAGTCGTACTTTTTATAGAAGCAGTAGGATAGGATGATGTTTTACTCCTCTCTCTTGTACTCTCGATTTTATCACTCATGACATCTGCTTGCTCATTGCATTAGTTTGTTCTTTTTCTCTTCTTTCTTCGATATGTTTTTTTCCGCCTTATTTTTTTCTAAATGTAAAGGGTATCATTAAAAATTTAAAGCGATATTAAACCAAACCACCAACTCCTATCTGATCGGAAATTTTTATACCTTCGTTTTTCAGACAAGCGCTTATAAAACATATGTCTGTATGTCTATTTCAATATCAGCACGCAAACCTTTCTATCGAAAAAATTGATAATGTATTTCATTTCCTCGAGGTTAAAATCTCCTTATTTTTTATTTAATCTTCCTTATATTTTATTTTTGAAGGTATATTTTTTTTAATTAGTAAGAAATCATTCATTAAGGATGATCCTTAGTGCGAACCTCCAAACAGGAGTTACCAAAACCTACAACTACTCACGGCTCATTTCCGGTTCATGGACAATGGTCATATCGGAAGTTTTTTGGAAAACATGCTTCCTGATCAAAACAAGTCATGATACAAACCCTATGGTAACCATTTACCAACTACTAACATGTGACTCTCTAATTTCAACTTTTTTCTATACCAACCGTGCATATTTTTTTATTACTTAGTTGAAGCATTCTTAAGTTCGCATTTGAATCTCTTTACATTACACCTATTCTAATAGGGATGGTGCTATGCTTCCATCTCTGTAATTATAGTTGGAATAGAAATTGTAGATTTCAGGATCTGTATCACTGACAACAATCACAGCTGCCAAATCTCACTTGGCAGTAACATATTCGGCCTGTAAGCATGAATCGGTAGTTGATGATGGAAGCATTTGAGTTCTACCGCTCACGTGATGGTTTTTTTTTGTCGCCATACAACAGATCATCTTGTTCAACACGTTCAACACAGAAAGGTAATTCCTTTTCTAAGTATTATCTTTGTTTACGAAAAAAAAGAACTCAGCAAGTTTGTTCTGGCCCTTGGGCTACTTTACCTAAAGTAACACAATGGCATAGAAAAATATTCGGACTAATGGAATGGACACTTACTGAATGAAATCCACTTCCACAAATTTGAAAACCATGTGGATGGTTCATTCTGTAAACAGTAAAATATTAATACATGCATTCTGCCACTGAACATCAATCCTGCCAAATTTACAGCGTAATTCCTGGCATATTTTTCACACATAGAAGCATTCAGACATTGATTAATGACTTCAGGCTTATAGTACAACATAGTGATCTACAGTAAAATGTGCAGGTGTGATAGCCGGATTATGCACAATATATATAGAATGGCCATTGGCTTGAGCTGAGGACTGCGTGCCTTACGTTTTATAAGTTTGATAAAATCGCTGTCAGTCAAATTCAGTATTCTTGCTTGCCTGTGGAAGTAGGAGGGAAGCTTACAAGAAAATAGTATTATTACTTCTTCCTCCTTTTTTATCAAAAAGTAAAACATCATTTTTTTTTTTTTTTCAAATGTGTGGAAGTATATTGGAAGGGTTCCTTTTATTATATTTTCAAGCCATTGTGTCCCTTTAACAAACATTGAGCTTCAACGTTTTACAATCAAATTTACTACATTCGGTGTG
Source organism: Ophioderma brevispina (assembly GCA_023653785.1). Lineage (NCBI taxonomy): Eukaryota > Metazoa > Echinodermata > Ophiuroidea > Amphilepidida > Ophiodermatidae > Ophioderma > Ophioderma brevispina. Next base: position 12,298 of record JAMKCH010029724.1, on the reverse strand, counting down.
GTGCGTATATATAAAGTAGGATAGGTGCCAGATTGAACAACAATAATCATGGCCAACTAATTTGAATTATGTACTTGACAACGGGGGATTTGCCGAGATAGACATTGCAATTTATCGAATCGTTTAAAAATAATCTACTTTTAGTCATCAATATTTTCAGGAAAGCTTAGCAACCAAACGCATCTAATTGAATAGAAATGGGGTTACGCAGAAAGTTATGAGTTTGGTTCTTGATCGAGCAATGATTTGTGCGTGGCTTTCTTGATGCATCATGCTGCTTTAGTTTGGTCGTGGACGGGGTGGGGTGTGGGGTTTCCTGGTGCTTTCCCCAGTAACTTAACCACACTAATTTTGGGATGCCTTTTTAAGATCCTTTATACATTTCAGATGTAAATGTCCCAGGAATGAGATGATAAACCACTCCAATCCTCTGTTGTGGGACATTCCCATTGGCAATAACGGGGCAATAAACAAGAACAACTAACCAGTGCCATCTTTGTGAAACTATTGATTAGCATCAGTGTCAGTTGAATAGTATTCACATCAGTCACCTGGAATTTTCTATTACTGTCTGATAAATCAATGGTACCACAAAAATGTCATCATCACCCAAATATTGAATGCTTTCTAAACCCTCCTTGTAGACTTGACACAAACCACATCATTCTATTTGCATTTCCTGGGACCTTGAAGCAGTGAAAAAGTGAGTGTTCTTGAGATAACCTATGGGCCCGTCAATATGGCCCCCAACGAGTGTCAATTTAAAAATTGTCATATATCGGCCTAAAATTTGATAAAAGCTAAATGAAATCATCAATTACGTTTTTATTCACCTTTGCCAATCCATTTGTTGCATTTTCATTTTAGTACGATACACCAAATTTAAGATGGCGGAACAAATGGGCATTATAATGAGTGCCACATGTTCAAATTTTAAATTCATATCTTAGCCAAAATAAAAAAAAAAATCACTTAATATAACAGTTATTTCACCTTTTTCATTTTACTACGAAAAACATCAAATTCAAGAACAAATTGCAGATAAAAAGACATTCAAAATGGCCGCCGACTTGGTCAATTTTTTAGGAATATCATCCATTATCCACAAACTGTGATTACAAAGAATAAACAAAACTCAAACATCTGTCTTAACTGGAAGTTCACTGAATTAACTTTTTCCTTGCTCCAAGTATACATTTGGTGTCTATTCTGCTTTAACACCTAAAAGAGAAACAATGTTACACCCGTTTCTTTTATACCATACAATATCATACCTAATTCAGAAATGCATCTGATAGTCTTACATCTTTAAAATAAAATCGTAATCTAAAGGCACTTATACAACGACTGTCTACCGTTCTAATACCCACTTGGTCTTGTGAACGAAAGTTTTGCTTTATACACGTTCAACATACACGTCTGTCGTATATAAAAACATTCTATTTCTTACACACACACACACACATACTTGGGATGAAGACGAATAATATAATTTCCATAATACAAACTTTGCAGCCATTTTTGGTAGCTTCTGTCGTCCGAAGTAACTTTTTTTAACATTTTCTATATTATCGCACTTTCTACGCAAAATCTGCACATCTCTATACACTAAAATTACAGCCTACCCACATTTTATGTTGCCCGACTTCTACCACTCTTTTTTGTTATTAGGAATGATAATATCCATAGTCAAATATATGCAGCTAGTACGGTATCTCTGAACGGGCATTTCGTGTCCCCCAAACTTACGAAAAAGTTTTTTTTATATATCATCCCAACTTTGGCCTAGTAACATGTATAGTAAGTGTCCCTAATCTTACGTGCAAATATGGATTGTGCGCTTGAACAATTCGGATTTTGATTTTCTGTAACACAACGGCCTATGGGGCGGCGTGATACAAACATAACTGATTCATCGCCCCTCACCGTGAAATATGAGAACTCACGATGCCCCTCTAGCCAAATTCTTTTCCTTGGCCTGGGCCCCCAACTCTGTGCCAAATTGCAGAGATTTATCATCAAATGCATATTCTTGCACAATCCTGCTGTGGCTACACAATCATCTGTTTTGTAAAGGAAGTTGCTTCCGTCTATGTCAATCCATCAAGGCCATAACGTATTGCCGCAACGCGTTGCGAGAAAGTAGCAACGCGTTGCGACCATTTCGGCAACGGCGTTTTGAGACTTTTGCAACCGCGTTGCGTGTAGGCCAATCAAAATCATGAATTTCTGTACGTATTTCAAAACATAGACCCACAACGCGTTGATAGATACTTTGCAACGCGTTGCAAACCTCATCAACCTTTTGCGAGTCTTCACAACGCGTTGCAAGCTTCACAACGCGTTGCGAAGGACCACAAGCCATAAGGGTCATACCGTTGTGAGAAGGTCCACAAACGCGTGCGACATTTCTGCAACGCGTTACTACGGTGTCGGCCAATCAACATCATGAATTTCGATGACGTCTTTCAAAAATATAAATCTACAACGTGTTGCGACCTTCACATGCGCGTTGCAACCTTTCACAACGCGGTTGCGGCAATACGTTAATGACCCTTATTGCCTTCACAACGCGTTGTGAAGTTTTTAACACAAAAACGCTTTGGTGAGCTCGCAACGCGTTGGTTAAGGTTGCAACGCTTTGTGAAGGCCATAAGGGTCATACGTATTGCCGCAACCGTTTGTTGATCTATTTTTTGAATACGTCCAGAAATTAATGTTTTGATTGGCCGTGGCCGCAACGCGGTGCCGAAATGGTCGCAACGCGTTGCGACTTTTTCTCAACGCTTTGAACTTCGCACGCGGTGTGAAGGTAGAAACGCGTTGGGGAGGCCGCAACGCGTTTGTGAAGCTTGCAACGCGTTGGGTGAGTTTTTTTTCCCCCCCCCCACAAGCGTTGCTAGATACTTGTCACGCGTTGTGGGTCTAATTTTTGAAATACGGCACAGAAAATTCCGTCATTCTAATTGTCCGACGCCTCAACGCGTTGCTACTTTCCCTCGCAACGCGTTGCCGAAATGTCGCACCGCTTGCGGCAATACGTTATGGCCTTTTGGCTTGCCATACTCGTCTTCCTTTTCCTCGCGAGTAAATTTTGATATTATCGTCATGTTCATTGATTATGGTTCTTCGAAGCCACCATGTGGGTGGAGCACATTGTTTAAGCTTTTACACGAACTCCATCAGGCGGTTGGCCACCAGCGGGCTGCAGGGCCTGCCCATTGCCAGCCATTTTCTGTTGGTAACAGTTGTCCCGAAAGACACGAAATATGTCGTATCCAGGCAGAAGTCCAATATCCGAATAACGTCATCAGTTCGCAAGTTCTCCGCTTCCCCACATCTCCAGGTATCGTCCCTTATCAACAAGTCTGGACACCCGTAAGTGCTTCATTCACTAGGATTGATGTAAACCTGAGATGTAAACAAGGCTGACACATCAAGATGTTTGGTAATGTTGTTCTTCACATCATTCCCTGTCATAATGGAACTATCCGTCAGATCAATGCACATTTCAAGCACGCTTAGCATACAAAAGCTTGTAGATCTTGTACACGGAAATGCGATCTCTATAGTTACGATGATAGTCCGTATCAAACTCCACTTCCTGGAATTTCTTTTTATACGAGAAATTCATCTTTTTATGACTTTGAATGATTTTCTTATCTTCTTTGACACTTTTAAAATGGGGTTACGAAAAGATAATATAATTTCATTAACAAAGTAAGTTAAGTGAGATACTCCTCTTTGCAATAATATGATCGAAACAGGAACCCTTTCTTTTCAGAAAAAAATAGAAGTTAAAGCAAGACTGGCACGGGGACTGGCATAACGGGAAGAAAGATGGCATCTAATGAAGAGACCAAAGGTATTTCTTAAAAAATAATATTGAGAACAGTTGTTTCAAATGCGGAACGCTAAGTTTTGTTCGTTTGCATTATGTCGGGCTTTTTGGTTTTCTTTTTGCGGGGTTATATCTTATGCAGGATTGAAAATTTGATCGCAATATTTTTTAAAAAAAATTATTCGAGCAGGGCTGTGCTTAAATCTGATTTCACAATGGCATACCTTATAGCACCGTTAGCACGTATTTCTGATGAACTTCAATTTATTTATATCCCTTAAATCCTATGCCATTTTTGCCACTTTTCAAAAATCACGGAGCGGACCCCTGCCTTGTGTTTAGGGGGAAAATGCTCCTAGATCTAAATACCGCTACCTCCCTTTTTTGCTGTGATCGTCAGGTTGCTAGTTATTTTGCTCTATAGACGTAAGGGATATACAGTAGTAGCCTATTTTATCTGTTATTTTGCTGCTGGGTTCTTTGTTAAGCCTAACATCAATGATAGTTTGCTCATGTGTGTGTGTGTTTTGTGTGTGTGTGAACTTGCAAGAGATACATTGTAAGTGTATTTTCAAGTATAAAGAGACATTCTGAGTGTATTTTTACATTGTGGGAGTATTTTTCTTCATTGTGGGAGTATTTTTACTAGAGTTACTATGTTACGAAATGTCGTAACGGAATAAACTGTAATCTAGTATTGAGGTTTATTCCGTGAAAGAGTAGAAAAGAGGATTTTTCTAGTTTAAACTATATAGGCCTGCGGCGCAATCCTCTTGGCTAAGAAAAGTGAGTAAAACTAGAAAAAAAAAAAAACTGAAAAAAATGAACAAATCTTTAAAATGTCTAAAAAAAGTGTCTTTTTAAAGGCCGACTCCGAGATTTCCTGAGGAGGGCGCCCTCAATTTCCAAAACAAATCGTGTTTTTTGCATGTACATAATGCTTGTCCATATACTAATCACTGTGTGAAATTGCTATAAATCGAATTCCCTCATATAGAAATCACAACTTTATTATAAAATTCCGTATCCGGAATTTTTGTTACACACGGTATCCTATGGGACGTAATACTACACATAAATGTTTACTGCATCAAAACGACAAATCCGATTCATCTCAAATTTCGGAATTGTGCATTTTAGGTTATTATATTTAGTTCTAGTTGACTATTTTTCATTATTACACAAAAAAATAATATTTCGAAATCTCTGAATCAGACTTTATCAGATCAGAAAAATCTCAAACTATATAGTTTTGAAAAAGTGTATTTTCTTAATATAAAATGTTTAAAAAAAGTGTCTTTTTAAGAGATTTTTCAGTAAAACTCCCACAATGTAGCTCTTGCAAGTTTCTCTCTCTGTGTGTGTGTGTGTTTTATGTGAATGTGTATGTAGGTATGTGTTTGTGGGTGTGATGTGCATGTTTGTGTGTGCGTGTGTTAATGTATTTATGAATGTTGCAAATTTGTTGACAAAGACAGACATTAACAATTGTGTGTGTACAAATGGACCGGCGACACCCATGGAAAGTGGTCTAGGAAAGGCCCTGGCTATGAATATTACTAATTAATCATTGAGCTGACACCAAAACAATTCCTATACCATATCCTATTACAAATGTATGTGGAAATGCAATAATATGTAAACAATATTTTAGACTTTGTTTCGCCACTTCTCCGAGATATCAAGCATAAAGTTTTCAATCAACACAGAAGTGAAGAAGATATGCATATTATTTCAACAGACAATGATTATTTAAATAATTGTCTTTTGTTTTCAAAGGTACTGTTATTTGAAAGGCTCATGCAGTGAGTTAAATGATTAAACAATTTGACCATTTTGTTGGCTATATCACCTTTACAGTCACACCATGCCAACATGGACAGTTCCTCCCCTGGCTTGAAATATATCGGGACCGAAAATATCTGGACGCGATGGGAAAACGAATTTTTGTCCCCATTTTCGAGAACTGCGACCATCTTGCCTAAATTCGGGTTAAATTAATTAAAATTCTGCTTATTTTTGCACGTTTCCCGCGCTTTTGGCACCGTTTGGCACTTGATGGAGCAGTGAGAATTTTGCTCCTCCTTGTTAGGTTGCCTCGGTACACTGTAAAAAATTACAGTATTTGGCTGTAATTTGGAAATACAGGAAAGTACTGTAAATGTTATGTCCAATATTTCAGGCCTATAATGACAAAATTTAAAAATGAAGCCTTTATTCGAATTTTAAAGAGTAACAACATCATTATACACCGATAAATCTTCAATTATACGATTAAGTACTAAAATTTACAGGGAAAAAATACTGTAAATTTTACAGGAAAATCCTGGCAGCAATTCTGCCAACAAAACCCCGTAAAAATACAGCTTTTACAGGTTTTCATTCAAATTTACTGTATATTTTACAGTTTGATGTAATACATTTTACAACAAACTGTAAATTTTACGGTATATGCACTGCAAAAATTTGTGGATAGGTCTACTAAGTTAGGGTGTTCGTCAGTGCTTTTTAAATCTACACACGTTCACAATCTCTGTAATAACTCACCAAATATATGTTTTTGAGTGTTTCGATTAAATTAATGTATAAAGTATACTCTAAATTTTACGGTAATTTTGTTGGCAGAAGTACTTCCAGGATTTTCCTGTAAAATTTACAGTATTTTTTTTTACAGTGTACGCCAGTGATGCCATGATATAGAATGTTAATCCAACAAAGAAATAAAACATTAACATCATTTTTCTTACATCGTAGTCCCAAAACATATCATGATAAGCTATCAGTGGAATTCACAGAAGAGGATGATGAAACTTCGAGATAAATTACGAGGAAAAGGATACAACGTGTGGATGGATGTCGACAAAATGGGTAACGTTGATCATATCAAACTTTAAGTTAGTGATAAAAAAGAATCAGAATAAAAATGCATTCAAATAAGTTTAAATAAGCCTAGACTTTTAGTGCTTTTGAGAAAATGCATATTTTGCAATTCTGTGAATACCTTTGCACAAATTACAAATGTATAAGTGATGCATTTTTATTGCGACACTCTGTATTTTCAAACATAATATCCGTTTTAATATGTGCAATAGTTGCACAAAAGTGAGATAAAAAGTGGCTCTCTTTGCTTTAAACTTCTATCAACCTCTGGGAGCGTTTATATTTCAACATAGCTCATCAACATCTTAAATGAACTCGGCACCTTAAACGAGTTTCTTTGTTTTCCCGTTCAAAAACACACACAACCCAAGTAGTTCGGTCCGATTTTCCTACCACAATATTACTCTTATAAATTTGGGATATTCAGAGAGAGAAAGGCTTTTTAAATCTAAAGTCGGAATTTTTATACGCACGTATAGATGATGTGACATTTGTTTATGTTTATGGCGCCCCCTGATGGTGTAAGAGAGAAACTGGCAGGCAAAAGCACCTATACTTTGCATGGGGAAATTCTGTTTTTTGCTGTAACTTTTGTTTCGAATTAAATAATACTAACTTTCTTATCAAGCATAATAAGCTAATGCTACCAGCTGCATTTTGTGACCAATTTAGATCAGGAAAGATTCTGCAAGTAATTTATAACCAGATTTTATGTGGTCTGTCACAGAAACTACTGTAATATTTTGCCTGCCAGAAAACAACAGAGGGCGTCCTGAATGTCAACAAGTGACGTCATAGGTCACATCATCTATAGATATTACAGAATCAGATCTTTATATAATAAACGGATTTCAAGCCAACCACTTGCAGGTTATGTAATTAGCACATCCATATACCAGTAACAAAAATACCAAAATACGAATGTTGATGAATTTTTGATGTTTTGGATCAGTACATTGCTGCTTATCCCTTTAAGCTAAGAAGCCAGGGTTGAAAGAGGAGCAATATATTAAATCTATAGGTATTAATTCCGAGAGGTGTCCATTATTTTCCTAACGGGAAGTCCATCGAATTCCTTACGGAAAGTCCATCACTTTCCTAACTATATACTATAGTTAAAATTCCACTACTTTGCAATGACGTCCAGGGTTCCAGAACGACCCCTACTCATATCGAAACTGGCTGCGATTACATATACAGGTGTGATTCTTCACGTACATGGGTCCAACGGCTTAACACCCCTTCCGACGTAAATTCTTAGCCTTATAGCCAGGTTACGCCCCCTATACCCCATCAGGTTCAACTTTGACTGGGGCCCGGGCTCAGCCGAAAATCTTCCTAAGACTATGACCTGTGACCCCTGAACCACTCAAAAAAGTAAAGTCGTCGTACCGAGCAAGCTCGTGCGCGGAGTGCCCATCTCTCTTTCCTTAGCGTTTGGGCAAGACTCCTCCGTATTATGTTTGCTGTGGGTGGTTCGCCACTCCTCCCGCACAGCGAGTCTGTTACTTTCCCAGTATTGAATAATGCTGGTACCCATTAAAACACCTGGGTGGAGAGGAGTAATTAAGGTAAAGCGCCTTACTCAATACAAGGGCACAACACGTTGGCCGCAGTGGGACTCGAACCCACGACCTTTGCATTGCGGGGTGAGCGCTCAATCCACTGGACCACACGTGCAACTCAACATTAGTTCAAATGTCGTCTGATCGGGCATGGAAAAATCTGTCTTAATGAGTACCCATAAGTCACACACATTTACATTTAAAATTCTTACCAAAGATTCACGAACAGTTCAGACACTGATATTTTCGTGAAAAAGTAAAAATAAAATCCCGCAATATAAAGAAAATCCCGCAACATGAAATCGAATTTGTATCGAAAATAAAGAAGACATATTTAACTTTAAAGGTCTCAGAGTATGCGGCATCTAGCATGTTGAGAAGCGAATTGCTTTAAAACACCCCACTTTGTCATCAATCTACAATAATCTTGAAATGCCATTATGGTAAAGAATTAACTCGACTATACGATTGTGTAATGTAAACCAGCAAGCTAGAATATTAATGGTGCATGTTTTTGTAGGTGGTAATACCCTTTCTTGCATGGGAAAAGCAGTAGAGAATGCTGAAGTGGTACTCATTTGTGTTTCCGAGGAATATCAAGGAAGTTCTAACTGCCAAGCAGGTAAAGTATACAGTCACATGCAGTGTGAATCATTTGAACACACACTTTAAAAGTTCAATAGAGAAAATAATAATCTACCTCAGCTCCTACCTGTTTAATAATAATGACAAATGTTAATATTTTTCCCCAAATCTTGATTCAAAAAAACAAGCATTTTAAGCCCAATAAAGAAGAAGTTACTTTTATTCACTAAAACTGTGCTTCGCTAAAATACGGAAGATGAAGGGACATTGACGTTAGGTGAAAGTTGACCAGTGGAACAACATATAATGAGACATCGTTCACAACATAATTTCCACAGTGATCACTAATGTTCAAGATAATTGATAACATAATTTCCACGTGATCTTAATTTCCAAACGAAGGTATTCTTTAGGTCTTATGGATTCACAGGATAAATGAGGGAAAAATAGTAGCTTTCTTCAGATTTTGGAACACTTACGGTTAAAATCTGGGGTTCGTTCTGAGCACGAGTTCTATTAGCGATCGGACATGGCCACTTTTAGCTGTTTAGCTTAAAATTGTACGGTTAGAATACCTGCGAACAAGATACTTTGACCAAGATCAATTCAGTCATAAATGTTTACCAAAAATGTAAAGTGGTACTAAGATTTTATCACCATTTTCTTTATATCTTTCAACGTGGGACACATATTTATTTTTTACAGAACAAAAGAGATAGTCAGGTACTTACTTCTCTTTGGAAATGTTCGGTCCTATTCATGGATAAAATAGGGAAACGTATATAAACTCTCATTCATTACATTGTAGTCATTGCAAAATAGTCAGTGGGAGGGGTTTAGTATTCAAACAGTGTCAACACGCAATGTAATTGGTTGTCACCCATCTAGTATACAGGATAGCGTGTCTTTACGCAAGGGTTTAAACGATAGAGTATACGGCTCATCACGGTGGATAGTGGGTGATATTTGGGTCGATTTAAAGGAAGACTCAGAGATTGAATATATATTTTGTGGTGTCTGCGCAATCCCAAAAGTGAAAGAGACTTTTCGTTTTCGTAAAGTACTAAACCTTAGTGTAGATGACAGTAACCCATAGAATACGAATTATTTCCAGTAATTAAAACAAGAAAAAGTGAACAAGAATAGCGGAATAGGGATATGTTTGTTTTGTCTATTCTAATATGGTGTTATATTAGATAGGAAGTTTCCCATATTTTTATGTAGTATCGGATATATGATGCGCACTATTCCTCAAAATATTGACAGTCATTCCAATATGAGCCATATGGATGGGCAGCAGATGTTAAATCAATATCTTTTATTTTAATAATTTCATTTACAAATTGGTCTTTCAGAGGCCGAGTAGCGTTTTTACTCTAAAAAAGCACACATCTAATTAAGTACGACGTTGAATATACGCCTTCAGATTGGTTGGGACCTTTGATGGGGGCCAGCACTCTATGACACTGTGCACACAGATGATAAGCTTGAGGAAGTATTTCCGAATCTGGAAGAGAGATCTTGGTTGACAAGGAAGGACAGCAGCGAAGTTAAGAATATTTAAGTATTACAAAGAAACTTGCAATTATGTTACTTAAAATGTACCTCTGCTCTTAATAATGACTAAAATTCGGAAATAAAAAAAATGGTGCGCCCGAAGGTGGTGGTGCCCCATCTCTCTGTCTTTGGCAGTTTGGGCCACACTTCATCGTTATAATGTTGATGTGGGGGTGGGGGAAAGGGTTGGCCACTCCTCCCGAAAACGAGTGTGTTTTTGCTTTCCCCGCATATGCCGATACCATTAGACTCCAGGGTGGAAGAGAGGCAAGCGAGGTGGGTAAAGTGCCTTGCCCATTAGTGCACAAACCATTGGCATCAGCGGGGGCTACGAACCTACAAAATATGCTTATGAGGGAACGCTGATGCATCTGTACCACATGTGCCCCCGTTCAGAACATAACGGGTGTAAATTAATGACTAAACACAAAAGAAAGTTACATTATTGGAGCTGGTCATAATGTCGAATTTAGCCTTTTATCAAGGCTGTGATTATTTATTATTTGTTGTGAGTCCGCCCCTCCTGGACCGCTCAAAGTTGATCGTAATCAAAGCCTTTTCGCAAATATTCCCTTTTCTTTGTTACTCATTGATTTTCGGGATATTTCTTCCGAAACTATGCGATCTTGATTGGTCAATGATGATGTCATCGTTCACTTAAAAAGTTCCTATAATACGAGTTTATTGGAACTGTTCAATAACCATTCAATTAGGCCCGTAGCGGAATTTATGTGTGTGTGTGTGTGGGTGGGGGGGGGGTGCGGATTTGCCAGAATCGGACCTTTTGCGTATCCAAAACCCACTTTTTTTTAAGTACATGACATCGGTCAGCGTTGAGAAAACAGTAAAGTAACACCAGCCATGCGTAATGCAATGGTTAACAGCTGCTTAGTCATTCTGTATACCATGCCATCACACCCTTAAAACACATCTAATTTAGGCAACCACAAACTTTTACTTACACTGTTAAAAATGTTCCAATTTTCCAGACTTTACCTTTTAAATTACGGTACCAATGATTCAATAATCTTCACGCTTTTAGCTTACCTACATTGAAAAAACTAAATTTGGAAGCGAAAATGTAAATAAACAGTGGCTAAAATAATACTACACAATTTTGAAACAAAGTAGTATTTAATAAGCTGACCGTTATTATATTTTTTCCGTAATATTACGTTCTTTTGTACTTATTGTTTTTAATGTAAGAATACGAACCTATGAAAATCGTTTTACCTATATGTTTAATAACTCGTAAGTACGTCATTAAAAATTCAAATCTTCTTCGTGTTTTAAAAACTCTTTTCCCCTTTTTGTATTATATTAGTTTTAATGTTCAGCATCTGCTATTATAAAATCATGAGTGGTGGATAAGGTTAGGAACTTGTAATTCTAAGGCCCTGGTTCGAATCTATGTAAGGTACAATGTATTAAGTTTATAAGTATGATGATTAGTAATTGGTGACATTACAATGTTGTACATTACCATATAAAAGAAAAGTTTATACCTATTTTAAATCTGTATTGCTTCACGTTTTCCCTTTGTTTTATTGCCTTTTTTCTCAAAATTGTTGCCTGAAATGTAACTTTTTTGCAACCACGTGGTAACGTAAATACAACGTTGTAATGCCATAGCTACAATGGAAAATATGGTCAAGGATTGTTTTAATTCTTAATATTGTTTAAAACAAGTCAAAAACCAACAATAACGTTGAAGCTGAGATTTTACGCCGTATTTACGTTCCTGCAATGTTTCGTATTGTTTACGGCTCCAATATTTTACTTTCTTTCAATTTAGTGAGTCCCAGCTTCCAGTCAAATGGCCTGTTTTTACAGTTTATTTTTTAACAGTGTGGTTTCCAAAAATAAATTG
>JAMKCH010029723.1:0-17437 GCA_023653785.1 Ophioderma brevispina | reverse complement strand
TGTGTGCGAGACAAAGTTGCAACCGTTCTTGACATCATTATGTGTTTTGTAGTACAGGAATAACATTCTCTAAAATTAGTCAACAGTCCAGTGATTATTGGCAATGCCGGCAGTTATTTAGCTTAAACATAAGCACTACCAATAAAAAACATTCTTTGTCAATTTTCAGATAGATTAGAGTCAGTAATATTTGGCTTATTTTGTGACTTTAGTGGTCCAATATAATCTAGAAAACCAAACCGCGCGAAATGTAACTCGCCAGTGCGAAATCGGTTTGCCTTGTGTTTACATACCTGCATACGTAGCTGATTCCGATTTCAGATTTTGATGCTGATAAAGCCAACAAATCTTCGTAAAGTTTTTGCAGAACTATCCTATATCTTGATATTTTGCCAATAATATATATTTGAAACCATAGTAGACAGGTCAGACTCAGACGTACTAAGACCAGTTTTTGCTGCGCATACCACATATATCATATGCATTTGTTGGAGTTGGATGACCATCATGTGCAGAATTCAGACAGTCGAAACTTCGTAACTGCTTGCATAATGTAGTGACCAGTATGCTCTAACAGGCAAGACTTCGAACACATACTCTTAACTGAGGAACTAGGGAAGGAATTCTGGGTAATTTTCGTTAGTGGATTGAATTATCAAGGCTACACAGATCGAATTCTGTTCAGTGGGATCTTAACTAGCTAGCTCAGCACTTTCCGTAACGCTATGTGGCCATTCCGTGAGAACTTGCTAAAATTTAGAATTCCATTTTACTTTAACCCAACATTGAGACACTTACCTTCCAAAATTCTCCTTTGGTGCAATTTATCTGGACTCTCACACTTGGGTAAAAAGATCCTTACAATTAATTTTTCTGGACTCAGTGGTAGTGTAAATTCTTGAAGTTTTGAGCAGTAAGAAATCAACAACAATAATTGCACGACGCCGGACATTTTGTTTATCGTTGATAAGCCTGACGTCATATTATGCAGCCCGTCTCTTTGCAACACACTCCATCGCGCTCCTCACCACAACGTACCTTCCCGTGTCGTTATATGTCAACATGGAGGAGACTCAGCTAAGATCGCACCTGTCGCCGCAAAAAAAAAAGCTGTTGAAGGTTGCTAAGTCGCTTTAAAACACGCCCAATTGGGCTGCTTTTGACCATCAATAGTGCGCCGAAAGCGCCATTTTCGCAGGATTCGGTGGAGCTGGGTTTTTGGTTCACAATAGAACCAATGATTGGGCTACATTTTTCCCCACCACTGCCGTGCGTGTCCGCGCCTAACTGAATTTTTTGTTAGCAACACTGAAGAATTGCAAACCACATTTGATCATTCTACGCGGGAGATTTTGCGTGCACAAAATTTGCTAAGTATATTAACTTCCCGTGCCGGTTTCTTATATACAAAGGGGTGAGGGAATAACAAGAAGAAGATCGCACAGGTTGGTACAATATTCAATCATTTAATAAATATTAGAGTTTTCGTCTGAGGGGTCCCTCTTCGCCACGAGCGAATAGACCCCTAAGCCCAGTCCGACTGATTTTTATATCAGGCGGACTGGAAGCTGATCTATATTAACCACCCTCTGACCAGACATAGGTATTGCATTGCGTTACAGCATGTTACATCAAAATACATACCTGATTTTATCTGGTTGATGGGACTTTATTTCCCTTTTTCTTCCAAAGAGTGTCATTATTACCAAATCACTTAGACACAATTGTTTAACTTCCAAAACATCAACGAAGATTTCAAAAATGAGCTCGTAATGAAAAAAAGAAAGAAACTGGTTCGTTTCACTACACAGAGTGCTGAATGTTTTTGAATAAACACGCTTTCACACCAAAATTGACCCGAGGTCATTTTAACATTCTCTTCTCATTGGGAAATCAATTACGCCACTACCCTTCATCAATTGGTGAATAAGAATGTTCCATCCGAAAGGCCCGTGAAATTTGCAAATGGTTAATACTCCATTCCTATTTTATTATGTTTCAATTTAAAATGATTGTTAATATAGATAAGTAAGAATTATTTTTTAATCTGCGTAGATAGAGTTTGATGACGCAGCCCATTGCGTTAGAGCCATGATTACACGCGTTCATGGTCTGCGGGAGTATCCCGTATTGCCTTGGGAATATCCTCGCGAAACTTGTTGTGCGAGTGCTATCCGTGTGTTCGGTAACGGAACATGATGAATTTCGGGATATGTGAAAATCTAGTCCAAATAATTGGGATTTCACATGACGTTTCTTTTAAAACAGTATGGCTTTAACAGTTATATGTGAAGTCCCAAAAACATTATGTGTATAGCTATGACATTTTGTGTAGCCTTCAAATTTCGACACTGCCAACAGTCTGCCTCCAATTTTCATATAACACCGGTGCTTTCGCTAAACACTCATTCTACCTGTAATTCACCAGTAGTTAAGATCCAATTTTAAAATAACAAGCTAAAGCTTTCATTAAGCACCCGGCAATACAAAATCCGGATTTGTCACTGGTCAGAATCTTATAAGTACAAGTCTTGAAATTTCATTAAATATCACTTCATAAAAAGTTGATGAAGATTTAATTACGACTATCCTGTTGTTGATAACACTCTAAGGAAATTTTTCAAGATGGAATTTCAGGTAATATTTATTCGCATGAAGCGTAAAAATTATGTGGAGAATGTGAGACAAAAATTTTGTCATATCAGTTACACACTATTTTGGCCTGACTCCTCCATTGATTTAAGTTAGTTAATGGCATATGATAATTGTAATAAGGGAAGGAGTCGCTCAGCAGGAATATGTGCAATCATGAAACACTGGATTAGTCTCCTTGTGTAAAAATGAGTTTGACATGACCTTATACGTCACTTGATAATATTTATACACGTGAAGTTTGACAACATTGCCGGGTGGGGGACGAATGATGTTTGGAAAATCAGCGAAAATTTTGCCGTTTATGGAGGATTTACATCAACATTGGTATGTTTAATTAGTTTCATGAACATGTTAACCATGCAATTTGGGGCATAACAACATATGAATAAATGAATTGAAAGGGTTGTAGGAGCAGATTTAAATTTGAAATAGGCAAAAGTAAACACGCTTTAAAACGCAATGCAATTAACCTGTCGTCTGTGGTAGAGGAGTAACACTCACCACCAGATTCGATCTGTGTATATCAAGGCCTAAAGGTGCATCAGAATGCACCTTTCGCACATAAAGGAGGATGGCCCCGGCCGAGTTTTTTAACATACGAAAATTTCGTCATCTGATAGATGGGCCTTCACCCCAAAACTTTAACTGGTTAAAGTTCCACGCTCGGATATTTCAATCCGTTTGATGTGAAAGAGCTAAATTACGTAATTTTGTAAACCCCCCTAGAGTACTGTGTAAAATTCATATTGGTTGACCAAAAAAAAGGGGCACATTGTCACTCATAAACTTTCCAAAACCAAAAACAACATCCTTTAGCCTTAAGATTTCACAGGGTAAATGAGCAAAATAGTTTAGCTTTCTTTTGATACAAAATTTTGGCCACTTCCGGTAAAATCTGGACTTCTTGGGACGAGGCTTTGCGATCGGGCCATGGCATGGACCTTTAATAAAATAAACTCCACATAATTTTGTCTAGTTTATGCCATGTGGGTCAATCATTAATGACCGGGCATGTTAAAGACAAAATGTGGAAATATTTTAGCAGAAACTAATTGCACATACGCCCCATCAAGTACAGTGGTGTGGAAACAAACTGCGTTGCAAAATATGCATAATTGATAGAGGTTAAACTGATCCAGGGTTTCCTCTGCGGATCCGATGGCCGATATTTTTTTGTAGTATCGGTCGATCCACCCACTCGATCCAACGATTTGCCCCACATATCCAGAAAAGAAGTGCGCCAAGTTCAAATTCGTAAAATTAGAAATTGGCGACGACGAGATTAAAATCACTAAATTGGTGCAGTCCAACATGCTGCTTTTGATTCCGATGGGGAATATTTTGGAGGAAAAAGATTCTTTTGAGTAAATTTTGTCTTCATGTTTCGAATTAAAAAACTGGAAAAAATGCCCATTATACCTAGTTCCCTTTATTCATCAGTACATCGGTGAGTGAGAATCGGCAGCTCTACATATTTTGGGCCGATCCGATTTTTGTTTGATTTTGAAAATCGGCCCCCGATCCAATGTCCGATTCAAAATTGGTTAATCTCTACATATTGCAAAGCCCTATTCACTACTGGGTGCTACTGATGGTGTTAACATTAAAACACATTTTTGTTTATTCTTGGGAATGAAATGGATTTGAGGGCTGGGCTCTTCAAATTTCAGGTTGACAAATAGAAAAAAACAGTTTCAATCTGATCAAAAATCGAGACTACCGGAATAATCGGGGGGGGGGGGGTTCCCCACAAAGACGATCAGAAAACATGCACATTTAAAGTGCATTTTTAATGAGGTTAACATAACATAACATATTTATTTCTATTCCACCAATCATACATAGGTACAAAAATATTACATACATGTATAATAATTGTTATGGAATTTATTATGATGGAAGAGTACTGGAAAGAAGCCAGAATAAAGGCCTGTCAGGTCCCAGACCTGTTACAATTGTAATAGTTTGTAGTTTGAAATGAGGACTTTTTTGGCCGCAGTATAGCTGGCGGACCACTTAGCAATCGTGTGTGTGTGGATTTTATGTGTTGTATGTGTGTATTGTGTGTGTGTTTGTATGGATGTTGTGTGTCAAAAAATGTTAAGTTTTTTTTTAAAAATTGACCCCTCAATGAAAAGTTTAACTTCAATTGGCAAACCCAAACTTCTGTCATAAGGTGCACAATGGGATCCCTCTAGTTGACTAGGTCAAAGGTATGTTGAGAAGGGTCAAAGGTCATGTGAGGTCAAGTTGAAAAATGGGCTAAAAATGTAAATTGATCTAAAGTGAAACTTGAAGTTCAATTGGAAACCAACTTCTGGTCATAGGTTGCACCATGTGATCCATTATATGTTGATGAGATCAAAGGTCACGTTGCCGGGTAAAGGGTCATGGGGCGGCCCACAGCTTAATTCTTTGAATATAGCGAGAGCGCGAAAGCCGAGAACCGCAAAATTAGTTATAATAAGTTTTAAAAGAATGAATATTTTGCGCTTTAAAACATTATGTGGAATGTTGTTCCATTGTTTAGCCCCAAGGTAAGAATAGATTTACCACAAAATTCAAGTATTTTAGGTAATTGAAAGTCTGATCATGTATTTGTAGAGTAAGTGTGATTATTAGCATTGTTACAAACATGTGTCAAATGTGGAAGGCAAACCATTTTGTTGCTGTATTGTACAGGAATGTTCCTATATTAGTTTACACAAATCCATTATTTTTAGTTGATTATTATATTTAACAAACAAGGGATTAGATGCACTTCTGTAATCAATATTGCTCACTGCTCTCACCGCACGCTTTTGCAGTGTGCAATTTCTCCAATTCAGCATTGCATGCACTTGCCCATGCAGTTGATACCAATGTAATGTGTGAGAGAACAGTGTGTTATAGAAGGACTAAGAAGTGAGTTTCAGGTAGATAGGTTTTACTTTATATAACATTCCAATACTGCTAGAACATTTCTGCCTTATCCCTCAATATGGTTAATTCCCAAGTAAGGTTTTGGTCGATTCGTGATACCTAAAAATTTGAAGCATGACTTGATTATTTTAGTATTATCGTGGAAATATGATATTGATTATTTACGTTATTTGTTTTCTGTGAGTGCCGAAAAGCATATAGTTGTTTTTTTAAGATTTTAGTGACAGTTTATGTGACTTGAACCAGGTGTTTCAGTTACTAATACCAATTCTTCATGATTGTATAATTGATTAGTATTCATGATTGATGGTAATACACTGGTTATAATCTGCATACAATATAAAAGAATTCAGGGAAGCATCTGGAATATCATTGACAACAAAAATAATAAATCCCAAGGTCTAAAATAGGAGCCCTGGGGATTCCTTAGTATCAATATTTGTGATAGATTTGTGACTGTTGTAATCAACAAACTGTTTTCTGTTTGTGAGGTAATTTTTTGAAACCATTCCAAGGACAATACCTCTGAAGCCATTAGTGATGCATTTTGAGCTAAGGATGTCATGATTTAGGGTATCGAAGGCCTTCGAAAGGTCCAAAAATACACCCAGCAGTTGTTTGATTAGTTATTTGAAGCTTGAGTAATTTGTGCACGAGCTTGGTTATTGCCATGATCGTGAGCGTTGGGGACGGTAAACCAAAAGTTCTCTAGTTACGTTATAGTAAAATCTTTTGTGAGTCTAGCTGATTAGCAGTTAATGTGAAGTTTGGAAGAGTGTCAGTTATATTTAATAGTAGATTCCACTATGTGGTTGAGATTATGGTAAATATTATTATCAAGTATGAGCACTTTTCTCAGTAATACGAGTTGGTCTTAGTATTATTGGAGAAAAGAATATGAGTAAATCATATCAATGAAATTACTAATAGGCCTATCATGATTCTTTTAGGATATCTATATTGAAATCACCCATTAAAGAAAGTATTTTATTCTCACAAGCAATTTTGTTTAATGGTATTGATCAAATGTTATTAAATCATAATATATGTGATGATGTCTGTAAATGACTCAATAATTATGTTTTGTTATTAGATATGTTTCTTTCAATAAAGCAACATTTCCTAAAGAAATTTTGTAAGCTATATAAAATAATTTCTTCTTTTGTAATTAATGTTATTTAAGACATAAAGACCTACACCACCTATGTGAGAATCAATTCTATTTACAGTTTCAACTTTAATCTTTTAAGTAAAATAATCATAAGGTGATGCTATATTTTTGAAACCAGGTTTCAGCAATACCAATAACTGAAAAGTAATGCTGAATACATTTAAATGGTCTTTCTTTTATCAAATTTTTAGAAATACGACTGTATATTAAATTTAGTATTGAAAATTAGTGTTGCATTAGATTATGTTAGTTTAAATTCCGCATGTGGATAGTATTTTAAAGTTCTATTTTGTATTTAAAAGCAAATTATATTCATGGCTTAGTCTATAAGGATTAAAATACAAGTTACTATAATGTTTGACGTCATCAATAATACATATTTTACTGGACTATTACATGAATGTTACACATTGTCATTATTTAATTCAGTGTTGTATTTTCATTGTCTACATTGTCACAGTCATTGATAAACATTTAGATCATTGTGTGCGTTGTGCATGTATCAGGTAAATGGGACTGACTGTCATGATTAAAATTACTATTCACACTACCTTACAGAGTAGGTAGAATCTTAGCATGTGAAAACATTTTGTTAAACTAGTAGTATCGGTGACATGTGCACAGTTCTACTAAACCTTACTCACACTTCTGGGATATTTGGTGGTTGGTGGTTTGGCTGGTTGGCACGTGGTTTAGGTCATGATGTAAGAGAGATGGACCTCAAACCAGCAGTTGTGAAGACGAGTGCATACTCCTTGGCAACTTTCGGGATTTAGGCCTCATACATGTATGTTTACTGAATTTGCAAATTTTTTGTCTGAGTTCGGAACTAACGGTAACCTCTCAGAAAACATATGAAAACCTGCATTGTAAAGCTGACTACATGATCATGAAGAGAGATCCTACAGTAGTTATTGCAAGCCTCACTGTCACATTTTTTAACCTTGCGATAGCAGGCAGGGTTATAGCTATGAAACACGAGGAAGTGGTCCAATGTTGTGTGTGTTTGATATCAGGGCTAATTCTTATCGTATGGTGGACGAAATTTGGGAAGTGGGTAGGGGAGACCGAGTCAGGGAAGTATAGAGCGATCTCCCAAAATCGGGGTGTCATTTTGTCCGTTTGAGCCGGTTTTTACAATCAAAGTCCAGAAATTAGCTTGAAAGTCTCGGCCGGTGTGCATTTTCTATGGGGCTGGCGAGGGGCATTACCATTGAGGCAAAGATTTTACAGTGTGCAACTCTATGCTCAAAGGAAAGGGCCGTTGAATTTTTTCATCTGGTACATGTCTTTCAAGGTAACCATTTCACTAATTGCATTGAAAAGTTTATACCTAGTTTTAGCATTAGGCATTAGACCTTACTAACAGGTCCTTGGTCACGCTCACTCTTCCTCTGGAAGAGGGAATACTTGAACAAACTATTTTTTTTTTTTTTTTTTTTTTTTTTTTTTAAAAAACACTTTTTATTTTTAAAAACATATCTATTTTAAAATTTCAAGTAGGCCTCCTTCTTAATAACATAATGTTAACTTAAAAGTTGTAATTTAATCAGTCTCATATTAGAATCACGCTTGAGCCATTACTACAATCAATTTCCCACTTCTATGTGAAAATAATAGAGCTGCAAAAATTGTTTATCTGGTTTGGAAGAAGGGTCATACAAGGACAAAATGAATTGATGCTGATAACATAACTTGCTAAATTAAAATATAAGGTACTTGCTCTTGAGACGAGGCCAATTCCAATACTAGGAGCTGGGAATCACTTGGCAGTAAAATTGTCAATGGTTTATCTAGATCAATGTAGTATGTTATTAACTTTCCATTAGCACTCTCCAATTCACAATTGGGTTGTCATTGATATCTTCATCCCAGAGTGAAACTTTCCAGTGCACTTGACCCTGGGACTTGACCCTACTTGGTTTAAACTTTTAGACTTTCAACTAGCAGTGGTTATTTATATATTTCAAGTCATTTTATCTTCTTAGGACTCTTAGGACCGCGGTCACACAAGCAATAATTTCGTTGTTGTGTCGTACTATTCTTATTGTGGTTACTACTGTAATAATATACGACGGTCCCGGCACACGGTGAGATTATTGTAATCGTGTCGTAAACATTTCTGAAAACACACGAGCACATTGGAAATTACAGAGGTCGTGTTACAACTGTTCAAATCAGGGAGTCAACAACACAGTTCATTGCGAAGCATGGTGAGTAAACTACGGAAAGCGGTCACACAGCGATTTAGCCTAGTAAATTACGACAGTACCATTGTAGAAAGCGGCCAACGACGGAAATTATCGTCGTTAAGTTATTACGACATTACCTGGGGGATTACAACGACGGGACATGTCGTCTTAGGTTGCGGTCACAGCAGCCTTTATTGTAGTACTACGTGTACTATTTTAGTAAACTACGAAAAAAAAAGCCTCAGTTGTGACCCCAGGTCTTAGTTGTGGGAGTTATTCCTCGGAAACAATACTTTATGTCAGAAAAAGTATGTACGGCTACCTTTCCTCAACAAAAACATTTGTTATACATGTAGAAACATAAGTGTTTTTGAAAACATATAAATATAAACAAATAGTGAATACTTGTATATATTTACCACACAAACTATGATCAGGCCCTTAGACTATTTAAAGTATTGACATTCTTATTTAAGGTGCATTTCGTGATTCCAGCCACCTTCTGTTATTCAGTTTCCACTAGATATCCTGAAGAAAGCTTTTCAAACTTTTTAGGTTTTTTTTAATTTTTTAGTTTTTTTGGGTTATGAGCAAATGCTCGTTTCCCACGTCCATAGGCCACTGCGCATAAGTTCGTCCGTTACGGACAGAAAATTACAAAATGGTGAATTTTACAGAGCGATAGAATTTGCACGTAAGATATTAGGCACACAGGGTTACTAATGTAAAAAAATCGGTTCAGATGATGATAAAAATCTCAGCTTTTTTTAGGTAAGTGGGGGGACGAGGCTGTGGATCCAGAAATGCCCCTTTACTGTGGCAATGAAATATTGTAAAAATTAGTCCAAGTGAATATAGCCTATTAATAGAGATTCAATTGTCTTTTCACACTATTTTATCGTCATTATCAAATAGAAAACATAATTTTCTACTACCTTTTTTTCACTTGATCTTGGAAAGTTGTAATGAAACTGTGTGAATGTTTTTTTGTACCCAACTTTGTTATGTCCTGGCATATAAGAGTAGAGACCAATGTGTACCATTACAAAAGTTCCAAATTTCTGTTTTGTGTTCATATTACAAAAAACCGATTTTTCCATGATTTTCTGTTTTAACATGAAAAATCATATTAAAATGGACCATATACAGTCCCGGGGGGGGTCTTCAATTTGATTTGGTTGGGTAGGGACCTGCCTCCCGGACTCAAGAGTGGACCCGAAATTATAACCACTCCTGCATTATAATGACCCATATTTCGGGCCATTATTTATTCAAATAGTTCATGTCTGCCAGAATTTCCTTTCTACAGCAGAACGGCCAAATCAAATACCCCGGGCAAACACCCAGCGTGTCTTTGCTTCGCGACTTGTTGTGCAATGTTTGAAGGGCCACGACGAAAGTCACATGAAACCAGTGGCAGCTGGCAACGTAAACAAACCCTTCGGACAGAATTTCTTTCGTAACAGGCAGAAACGGCCAAATCAAATACCCCGGGCTAAATACCCAGCGGTGGTTCTTTGCTCGCGACGTTGGGTGTGACAATGTTGAAGGACACGACGAAAGTCACATGATGGAACAGTGGCAGCTGGCAGACGTAAAAAACCGAGATTACGATAATTATGATGACTAAAAAAGGTTGCAAATCCATACGCTGTCAATTCTGCAGTAGAACTGGACGACGTTCACGGACTAATATATCAACATCGCGGATGCGTACCCAAAAAATTATACCAACAACATCAAATCAACACCCATAATTATACCATTATGTGTGAAAAAAGCGGTAATAGTTATATCAGAGGGCTGATTTTGCGAAAACCAATACAGCGGCACGTCTCCG
Source organism: Ophioderma brevispina (assembly GCA_023653785.1). Classification (NCBI taxonomy): domain Eukaryota; kingdom Metazoa; phylum Echinodermata; class Ophiuroidea; order Amphilepidida; family Ophiodermatidae; genus Ophioderma; species Ophioderma brevispina. The sequence continues at coordinate 6,657 of JAMKCH010029723.1, read as the reverse complement.
ATAGGTGTTGTACTAAGAACCCCCCCCCCCCCCCCCCGATCACAGTCTGAACATACTGGGAGCAGTGGGGTACAGAGGCAGTCGACTCTGAGGGGACAAAATTTCCAAGTCGTCGCCCCAGAGGGTCAAAATTCTTAAGTCATCCCGATAATTTGCTCCAATTGAGTCTGACATTTGACAACGCGAGTAGCGCACGAAAAATATGAATTTACTTTAATTTAGCCCAATTAGGCTGCAGAATTGGTCGAAAACCTGTGAAAAAGAGGGATGAAATGCATTAATTTGGTCCATATCGTCCAGCTCTTTTGAGCCAGAGGGGGCACCTTCCCCCCTGCCCCCCCGCCTGGACTCCCCCCGCCCTGACTCCCCCCGGCCGGGAATCGTCGGTGTTACTAAAAACATCTAGAGATTTTTTGTTTACAACAGACAATTTGAAACAGATCAAACGGCATTTGAAAGCTAAGACTGTGCCTTGAAGGTGATTAAGATCATGTCACAAAACTATATTGTGTAATGCAAAGAGGGCACTTTTTTCCACTTTACAAGTTTTTTGAGAAAGGCTGTAGTACTGCGGTATTCATAAGCAAGGGTTTACTTGCATCGTTGATGCTCTCGTTTTCTTTTGGTGTGGTTGTTGTGCTAAAAATGGGAGTCGAAATGCACTGTCTATTTCAATTGAGCCAAGCATTGTGTTTCCTATTTCAAATTTCTGAAAAACAAATTTTAATTAAATGCACAATCTCTACATAAAACAAATTACTTCAGTGTGAATTCTGATCCCATTTTCTAGTTAAAATCCAAGGATAAAAGGCTCGTCAGCCACTAATTCCTGAGTATCAGTTTCAGTCACGTTTGAATACATGATGGAAAACATGTACCACGCGGTAAGTCCCCAAAATGTTCGCTGGTTTCCAAAAAACTTGAAAAAAACATACCGGGCACGAGGTCTACATGGCCCGCTTCCCTACAATGGGAAACTAACGTGTGGTTTATCCATAAAGTTTGCAGAATTCGTAGGGGGAGGGGGACATATGGAAATCGTTCCGTTGGCTTCCACAAAATTGTATTTCAAAATCCATTACATTTTAGGTAAAATTTTATGGAATCACAAAGTTATAATTTTCATGAACATGCACCTGGGTAATTTGAAGCCTGATGTTAGCCAATAAGGTTTGGAAATATTGGCCTCCCACTCCAGAATGTCGTACTCCTAGTTGAAGGTTTTCGCCTAACCAACTACAGCGTAATATGCTTAAAGGTACACTCAATGCTGATGGCCCATTCGCATGGCTCGAAAAAGTGGGGAATTAGGGAAGCTCCTTCCCAAAAAAAAAAAAAAAAAAAAAGGGAAACTTGGCCATTTGGAGGGAAATTTACACATAAGATATAGTGGGAAATCTGTGAGAAATGCGACTATCTTCCCGGGAAATTTACATTTTTTCAACCCCTGCCCATTCGGTCACGTTTTTGACCTAAAATGGGTAAATTTTTGCTTTGAACCTGCTGCTGTTTTGTCAATGTCGCTAGACTGTTGTTGCTTTTGACATTATCAGAGACCTTGAGTCCAAGCCTGACCAAGGATGGCATTTCCACTTATGCTGCATTAGTCCTGGGGGCAGGTAAAGTTTGGTCAAGTGTGTGACGTTGGTAGATGTTTCATATAGAAGTCCCATTGATGCAAATGAGGTATTACAATTGATTCCGTCATGTGCTGTATGACGTTGTGCAGTAGTGCTTGACGGAATGAATGGCAATACCTCATTTGCATCAATGAGAATTCTATATGAAACGTCTACCGTGACGTTCAGAACATCACACATGTGACCGAACTTTATTTGCCCCCCCCATGACAGGTTGACCCAACCAGGGGTGGAAGCATTGTTTTTGGTTGGATTTGGACTCATATTTGTTAGTGATGTCAGGAGTGGTAACAAATCGGTTGCGTTGATGGGGCAGCATTGGGTTGAAAGTGGAAGTTGCCTGTTTTGGGTCACAGACCGAAGAATGGCCTTGATCCCCGGGGGGGGGGGGGCACTTGACCCAAAATTGGGTACGGGTGTACGTTCCACGGGTGTATAAATAAAAAAAAATCGACCCATGTTTATAGTGACCAAATTGTACAAAAATATGACCCATTTATATAGCTGTTCCAAAATTTCGACCCATTTATATAGTTGGCCTTTGAAATTTCGCACCATTTTCATAGGAATCTTAGCAAAATCGGCCCATTGCATAGTAACTCTTTCCAAAAAATCTCTAATCAACCATTTTCGTTGTGATTTGAGCAAACATCGAAAATTCGACCCATTTTCTAGTAAAATGCGACCAAAAATGAAAAATGGACCCATTTATATAGTAGCAATGACCTCTAAAAGTGACCATCTTTATAGTAGCCTCGTGGTGAAAAAACATCCCATCGTTATAGTAAGGCGTGAAAAAGCGACCCATATCGGCGGCACATATGTACCTACCCTTATACACTGAGAACCCCCGGGCCGTTGATCATGATATAGTAAATCACTCGACCAGTGATTGCTGGGTTTTATTGAAACATTGAAAATTTCAAGGGTTGAATGTATACATAATGATCATGACACCCGCTAGTATTACACAGCATTATGTGTCAATATCAGGGGTGGCGCCAGGGTAAAATCATAGGAGGCGCGAAACATTACAAGATTAACACGTGTGTGATGCAATTTATTGCTTAAAACCCCTGTTTTTCCTAAATTGTGAAATTCAAATGGGACACCCCCTAACACCCCTTGGCACCGAGAGTGAAATACTCTTGTGAAAAAAGTAAGTGAAATTGCTAGGACACAACAATGAAATTCAAGATTTTCTCTGGAAATTTCCTGTCTGATCGTGCCGATCTACACAGAAAGTTCCTCAAGGCATGCTAGATTGCTAGAAGACATTAACTTTTAGAAATGAAAAAAATCAGAGCTTATTTATGATAATTGTGTTGGCAGTGGCAGGTTTATCAGCTAGAAATGGAATGCCAGGAAAATATTACAGATTATGACAGCTGTAAATATGTAAATTATATATTACTATTATTGTTTTTATTTCATGAGCCCATAGCTTGAACACTTTGAGAGAATCGTTTCATAGTTGAAGCGTTGTTATGTTTGGTATACTTGCTTCTGTGTGTGCATTGGCCATTCCTATTAATATCAGTACTCCTCCCCATCTGACTCTTTACTTCAGATGGTAGACAGGTAGAGCATCTGCCTTCTGATTGGAAGGTCCCAGCCTCCCAAGTGCAACTTTTGGATGGGCATTTGTTTCCCATCACTGACTGTCACTTCTGTTTTGTGTGGTTAAAAAAAACCTATTTACAAATTATATGTGATGTATTTGTTTCCAGAAATGGAAGGTTCAAGAGATCACCATACAAGGGCTCGGCAGATCAGCAATGTGGTGCTGTCAAGTGTTAAGAAGAGAGCTTCTGATAACACATACACAGAGGGTCCATGTGTTAAGAGACGCAGAGAAGAAGACAATGGAACAAAAGCTACAAGAGGAATGCTTGGCACTCATACTGGTAATGCAGACCCTACTCATTACTACCAACGACCAACTGAAATAGAGACCAGTCTGATGCCATCATCTTTGGATCATCTTGAGACAAGAAGGCATGTTAAAGATAGAAATAGGTTTAGAGAAAACAGAGGACAGGACAGAGTGTCAGGTAGAGGTGATCTTCCAAGTTCTTGGCCATCTGCATCAACTTCTTTTTCTACTTCATTCTCAGTTGTTGAGAACCAGCATCATCAGCCTTATTATTACACCATGCATCCTGCGAAGGAAGACATTGCAACTCAGAGGAAGAAGGTGATGAACTCTGACCAAAGACGTCAATGGTCTATCAAGGATGCACATGATGATCACTATCACTGCACGGAGGAGTATGCTTCAACCCAATCCAATTCCTCCATGTTTTGTGAAACCAGTTTAGTGTCATCTTCAACGATGTATGATGCCGTGTACACCCCAAATTTTCCAAGAACATCAACAATGAAAAGCCAGATTTCAATGTCAGCTCAAAGAGGCACCTCAAGTAGTTTGCCACAACATACCACTCTCAGCAGGAATACTCACAGGTCACATTCAAGTCAGCCAAGTAGCCACACTGTTACTGATCCAAAACCAGGGGAAGAAGTCAGGAGAGACCTAGAGCGGCAAACTGGAAGAAAAGGCCAGAGAATTCGCAAGAAGTCAGTCTCCAAAATTCAGAGCAAGCAAGACCACAAAAGTGTGACCAAGAGAGGTATGTAACAAGGGATTTTCAGGGTGTGTTTAAGATTGTCCGTTTTTTTAAAAGCATTTTGAAAATTTGGCCCCCTGTACAATGACCAATCAAAAGTTCAATGACCTTTATTGCATTTTCACCCATATCTCTGTAACTGAACATCACAGATATGCCAAACTATATATATTTTCTGATTCCATTATGATGAGACGAATCATTTGAGATACTTTTCAACTAAATTGAACCACTATGAACGATTAATCCCTCTTAATCCAAGATGGCCGCCAAACGGACCCTGTGGGACAATATTTGATTTTGGTAACATCAAAATTCTTTAAGTAGATATCGTAGAGATTCTAAAAATCATGTTAGAATTTAGTTTTAAGGAGGGTGCATGGGAACCATATAATCTGCCAAGACTAAAGACATGGGCATTTTATAAGCACAAGTTGTACACTCATGCACACCACCTCACCACATTGCAAACATCACAGGTCCACACAATAAGGCCTATAAATGTGTTAGTAAAACATCCTGGAAAAAAGGGGCAGGTAGGTCTTTTTTTGTAACATTCAGGTATTACAACACTATTAGCTAGGAAGTATGAGGACGTATACATAGCTTTTAAAAAGGTAGATTTTGTTCACGAAGCATAATTTTACATTAAGCTATGAATATCTTTTTTATAGACATACGAGAGAAAAAAATGAAATAATAAAAATAGGGTCAATATTAATTTGTAAGTTGGGTAGGTCAGATTATGCCAATCACACATTGTTATCAGACTTACAGGTGGAACCTGCAGAGCATGACAGTACTCAACAAGTGCTGAAATTAAGCCAACAATGTGTCAATACCCCGGCCATAACTAATAACTAATCAAACTTGGTATAACAATGTAACATTAAGGTTTTTTTAACTTCAACAATAACTGCTGTAGATAATGACCTTTGATGACCTTTTGTTGTTGTGTACGAAACCTGTCACAGCAACAAAGGCTGATGCTTAATCTGAACATGTGTTACTCAAGCATCTCAATTGGAGCAGACAGACTGACTTCTATATAAAATTCCATATTTTTCAGTTGTAATAAAAATTCAATTGAAGATTTTGTATTGAAAGAAGAGTAGTACATCTGCTATACTTGCCCAAAACTTTACATCATGAAATTTATTTCAATATATATTCAAACCCGTTAATTCAGAGTTAGATTTTATTTTGTCTCTTCACAAAGCATGTATACATGATAAACCTTATAGATAACCATAGGTTATGTACAAAGGAGCACTCTTTGGTTGTATACAAATGTTAAAATATACGTAAAGGAGAATCCATATCAAGAATAACTTACACAATATACACTATAAAAGAATTATTGAACACATATGGAGTGGTTTCATGGGAAAACGGAATTATACTAACCATAAAACGAATTAAAAGCATTTTGTCTGACCATGCGCTATTTGAAATGCGCGCTATTGCGTGCTACTGTATATGGGATATGTATTTGTGTTATGTGATACGGACGGCACAGTAGCGTCATACATCTTCACACATGATGCTTTCATAATGTGTATTTCCTATGGCATGTATGACCTTAACGTGCCAGGCGTATCGCATAACACGTTATACACTAGCGCGATTTTAAATAGCACATGGTCAGACTAGATGGTTTTAATTCATTGTTGTTAGGGTTGTATAATTCCGTTTTTCTATGAAACCACTCGATATGTGGTCAATAATTATTTTAAAGTGTATATTGTTTAATATTATTTGTTGTACGGTTCTCCTTTAAGAATTATGGTTTGAAATGAAAACTTATTTTGCAAAAGTTGTAGCAGATATAGGTGACAATATTACAGAAAAAACTCTACTGAGCAGTATTTTGGAATGCATACATGCATGCATGCATTTCACTGTAAATAATTTAAACTATTTTTAGTTTAATTATTTGAACAGATCTTGTCTGAGAGTTTCATTAAACCACATTTTGTTTAAAAGAAATTGGATATAAGAACAGTTTTGAGGTAATTACTAGTTGATAAAATGACTGAATAGACTCACAAAGGCCTATAAAATGTAGTTTTGAATATTATTTGGTTGCTGATAGCTATCCCTGTTATCGGAAGTATTCTTGAAGATCTTTGATTTCCTCCTGCATCTAAAATCAGATTTCTTTCCACTCATAATCTTTCCCTTGCAGTTCTGGAGATGCCCCTTAAGTGTACAGCATAATTTGCAATATGTGGTTCTGCCTGACACTGCTGAATGTTGTAAATAAGTAGTACTAGGGTTTAAGTGGCATAACCAGACATTTACCATGTCATTTCTTGTTTAATAGAATTGGTACTGAAATTAAATTTTCATAACTGGGCAAAATAGAAGGGGAAAGGAAATTGTAT
>JAMKCH010029722.1:0-17488 GCA_023653785.1 Ophioderma brevispina | reverse complement strand
GGATACAAAAAAACGAGCTCTCAGCGGTGTTAAAAGTCTCCGTTATTCCGTCCCGGAACGTTGCGTTATAATCCCAGTATATAATCCAGTATATATTCCAGATAGATATTGGTAGTAGTTAGTAGGAGTATTCCGTTATGAGATGACAAACTAGTCAGTATCAACATCTCAGTTAAGTTTTGGCTGTAAATTTAGCAGGCTGCGGGTTACCACGCGTCCGATCTTGGTTAACAGCCAAACGGAATGAGGAAGAGCTAAGGTCGACAGGTTGTGACCTGGGCTCACTGGTCGAGACCATTTCTCTTTTAGGGTGTTTATGGTTAATTTGGGGATTCCATTCTCAGAAGGGAATGCAAGTTGCAGTCTGCAACATTGGTGTAATAAGGAAATCGGTCAGGGTAATGATTTGTATATTTCTAGTCTACTTAAAAACTTCCCTTTTCTTACTAATTCACAAAATTTTTGCATTACGAATGTCTCATATAAGGCCTTGCGCTCCTATGACCGAATTGAGCACAAGGGTTTTTATGTTGTTTACGATGCTTGTTAGAAATTTTCTGAAGATTTCAGCTTGGTATTAATTAGATCTAGGTGTGAGGCTTCGGTATGCCACTGCTCTTGGCCATGATAGGATCAACAGAGTAATGAATCCTAAAGCAGCCAATCTTTCACTCCTACTTACATCTGTCTTAGCCCGTGTTGATCAATCAGTAGTGATGGATTAGTTGGGAATTTCCTTACCATATCTGTGAGAGTTTGATGATAGCCTTGCAGCATTTCACCATGTAGTCTGGTACAGTCAACAAACTCGGCCTTGGCCTCCGTTTCTGGTACAACATCATCAGCCTGCCTGAAACAGGTCATTAGAAGATCAGTCAGTGTATAGATAATCTGTTTTGATACCTGCATTTAGCCTGAATTGACCCGAGCTTCCATTTGAAGCCCATATTTGTGCATTCTAAACTGTAGCCTAATTCATACGTTATACCTTTCCCCTAAACCCTTCTCCATCTATCAACTTACTGGAAACTCTACTTCTAACCCACATAATCCAAACCCTACCCTTAAAACCTCAATCTATCCACCCAATCCCAAGTCTATTTAACACAATGTATAATACAGCATTTTACCCCAATTCAAGCATATACAGATCAGAAGCCAAGAAAATATTTTTCTATGCATGATGGCCACTCCCTAGCAAAATTCAGAATGGCAAGGTCAGATTTTGAACAATTCCAAAAACCACCGCCTCACGAAAGCCAAAGTCAACTCTCTCCTGTCAACTCTGTTAACTCGACTTACCACTTGCGCTCCGTTTCTGGTATCATGGCAACACAATTTGATAAGTTGACTGCAAACCGATGCCAACTGCCAATTCTCCCCTTCCTCTCTCACACAAGCAGCATGCCAACAATGTTGCCTTATATCACCACAACTCAAATTGTACACAAACTTGGGTATTTCTTTTCATAAAACCTAAGGTCAAAGTCTAAAAAAATAGAACCTTCCTTTAATTGGGATCTTCAGGGTCTAAACACCATTAGGCAGGATAGGAAGTGAGGAAATGAATTTAGACAAAAGCGTCATCTCTAGGGGGGGCAACATAAAATGTATGTAACTACAGTTTTTACAGTACATGTATGACAATGTGAGTCATCAAATCACAGATTATTTATGATGGGTGAATTTCACTTCAACAATATTTTATCACTTGGTAACATTTTGGACTTATTGTTGCTGTCATTTTAGATGATGTACAGGAAATTGTTTAAAAAAACTTTTTTCCTAAACAATATTGATAATTTACCTCTACTTTGATCTACACATTGACTGTGAAATAAACTCACACATAAATTCTGACAATTCGTATTATTGCGCTATACAGACAATGGCGTTGATTTCATTAGTGGCCTAAGTCACAGTCCTGGGTGTTCACTCTCACACGTCTGTGAACCCGCTTGGTTTTTCCTTACATAACACAAGTACAGACCACTAACATGAGAAATGTATCTTGAATTCTCCTTGATAGCAAAACTGGTCTAGTGTAACCTCCTGAAAAAGAAAACTGGCTCCTGTGAGATTACTAACTTAGTTTATATTTTGAGATACACACCATAAGATCATTTTGGTAATAAATTTTGTGATATTGGACTTTTCATTCCTTAACACACATGCCAACCTTTGGATAGAACTGAGTTCTAAACACTAAACCGTGCCAATGCCTTTGTGATGTTGTCTACCATTCCGCTGACGATACCAAACTCACTGGCCGCCTCCTCCTATAGTTGCTTAAGAATAAGGTCGTCTACGGCCTCCTTCATGCCTGCGGCAGCCTCTTATAGCTAATGTATCCGGGGCCTGCAAAGATCAACAATTGGGTGGTTAAAAAACACACAGAAAAAATAACACACACACAAAAGGCAAAAACACGAGCACAATCCATGTGCCTAAAGAGTAGATCTTGTATGGTGGAGTATCGAAAAAATGTGGATTAGCATAGCTTAAAACTTGGGTAGCAAATTGATATCTATCTTAACCAAAACAAGCCTAGATTATGTTACTAAATCATTTAGTCCCAAATGTTTCGATTTGGCCCAAACACCAAACCATTGCTTTTTTTCCAGAGACTGATCATTTGTTTATACATAATACCCGGGTTGGTTCAAGTGTGCGGCCGAACCTCACGCGTATCTCGTTCCTCCACAATGTGTGCATATTTTCCTGTCCAAGTAATTTTTAATCGCACTCTAGGCTTTACATATTTTCCTCCTCTTGAAATTCTCTCTCTGTAGCTAACTCATGGATAATATCAAAACTAGGGACTACTTTTACAACAGCTATTACCTCACATGCATGTTTTGAGAGCCAGCACTGCCTGACACCTTCCCATTTGTCCCACTTCATCCATTTTCCCTCCCTCCCTCCCTATCCTTCCTCCCTCCCTCCCCTTCAAACCCCTCCCTCCCTCCCCTCCTCCCTTCCCCTCCCCTCCCTTCACCCCTCCCTTCGCCTCCCTCCCTCCCTCTCCTCCTCCCTCTCGTTCCCTCCCTCCCTTTGCTTCCCTCCTCCCTTTGCTTCTTCCCTCCCTCTCCCCTTCACTTCACTCACTCCCTCCTGCCTCCCTCCCCTCCCTTCGCCTTCCCTCCCCCCCCCCCTTTGCCCCTCGTCCCTCGCCCATCCCTTCCACCTCCCTCCCTCTTCCCTTGCGCCTCCCTCCCCTTCCCCCTTCCTTTCCTCTCACCTTAGGATTGCCCCCACCCCTTTTGGCAGCATCGTAGTTTAATGGCTGACTCTGCTACCCTTCTTACACTGGTCCCACCGCGCATCTGTCTCTGAGAATCTGTGTCTTGGAAGCTTGCAACCGATTGCGTTCGCGTGTCATAGGCAGGAGGATTGCCCATTGAGTACACCTGTAATCTTAACGAGGAATTCAACCGATGTTCTGGTATATGGTCTAAGCTTATCAAAAGGACTCAAGTGCATAAATAATGGACTTGATAGTACACAAAATAGCCTTAAAGATATCAAAAGTAACTTACTTAGTTTATCAAAATGACTCAACAGTGCACCCAATAACGAATACACTACACTAAAAAAATAACTTGTTAACGATATGACTGAACAGTGCACAATGCTCAAAAGTGCACCAAAAGGGTCTCCCAAATGACCTTCTAGTGGCACCAAAATTGATTTCACATAAAAGTGACTTAACATGCACCAAAATGTATTGACAGTGCATAAGAAAAAGAATTGGGTGGCAGAGTGTACACAAAGACTTAATAATAATAGCCACCTCTGAAAAGTGAATGAACACTGGACAAAAAATATCTAACAGTGCACCAAAAAAGTCTTTAAATTTAAAAACCTTTTCAAGAATACACCACAAACTACTTTCAGTTAATTCAATGGTAACAAACAAAGTGTTTGCCAATTTGGCAAACTGGTTTGCTAAAAGTATATGAAAATGCATTGCACTTACCGCATGTCCTAGTTTCTCAGCTTGTCCTTTGAGGGGACTCGGTGACCTTGTCAATGACGTCCCTGATTTGCGAGCCAATAGTGGCCAACTGTTCAGTGTTAATGCTACAAAAATAGAAGACACAACACAAAAAAAATTTGGTTTTACTCACCACAAACCATCATTACTTTTAGCAAATGCTAGTTGGTCATGTATTTGAAATTCTCTTTATCTCACATTTTGCAAAATTTTAAAATACCAAAACAATTATGTAAGTAATATTCGCACACTACAACCCATCCTTCACTTTTATTAAAATGTAATAAAACATGAAATTGTTGAACTTCTCCTGGACACAACTGCCTGAACCTTGACCCTTTGCAAAATGGTTTAATTCAAACTGCCGAGAATTCTGATAATAAATACAATTAGAATGCATGCAAGAGCTATTGCCGATAAAAATATGAACAATCTATCAAAGAGTTCTTGAGAAAAAGGGCTACAAATGTTAATAACTTGCATGTTATAGCATCCTATATGGCCTCAATCTGTATTATGCCATGCATTTGAAGTGTGAAGTGTGTATACTATAATTTTTAGAATAAAAAAGGTCCTGTAATTCTGTTTTCTCACAGTAAAATTAAATGCATTTCACACAGGCTAGTGGACAAAGCAATCTAATCTATGTGTCATAATTATCCTGCTCTTTATCTTATTGGTTGTATTGGAGTTTTAATGATTAAAACAAATGGCACACCTTGCCAGTCTTCAATTGAAAATAGCACCCCAAACAAGTCTTTACTTATCATTTCTTTGTTTTGGTTGAAGATAATTGTATGCTTGTCTGGCCTAAGTACAGCATGATAACACCACTTTTCTACATACATATCAATTGTGTTGCATTTTGACAAGGTTTATCATCATTAAATTTATTTGGTTTTGATTGCTGATTTTCAAATGCAAGTTCTAACCGTACCCTGATCTCAACAATAGTCCTTAACAATAACCCTAAACCCAAACTCTGACCTTAAACCTAAATCCCAATTTTAATTAATTGCCTTTTGGCATATGCTCAAGAAACTTCATTTTTAAAACTGTGGTAGTTGCAAAATACAATAACATCATTCTATATTCAAATTCCACAGATCGGTTTTGGATGTGTTTAAGTTTTAGCTTCAGATTCTTGGCAGGCAGAAATCATTGGTTAACACTGAAGTGTTAACCAATGATTCCAAGTCTTTGAATTCCTTCAAGTTATTGACAACATAAATGACACTAACCTTAAGATTTCCACCAGCATGTGGAGCTAGGTTCTGGCTTATGGCAGCCAGAGATCCTTGATCCAGGTCACGGATGGACTGGTTCACTTTCTCTATTGCTTCGTCACATTCGCGCTGACCTGGGGCACGATCCCTGCAAATAAAGCGATAACGATGTGTAAACATTGCTTGAGGCAATGACATTATTTAGAATGTTCTAGGTATGGACACAACAGTTTGGTTAAGTGGAACAGTAGTTTTGAGTACCCATACTCAGATATGTTAGGTACTTGCATAATCAGATCCATGCTCCACAAGCTGTACTTCATGCAATGAACTCTGAAGAGGCACATTATGCAGAATTAAGGTCCGTTCATACTAGCATTGCAGTGCGGCAATGCAACGCAAGTTTCAAAATATTGACACATATTATTGTGGTGCAGTAAAATAAATTCAACAGCAGCTGATGTCAATACTGCGGTGAACTGCAGTGAGGTGCGGCATCGCAATGCATCGCAGAATGTTCCGTGATATGTTGCGGTGCGTTGAGTTTGCGTGATGACCACAGTTTTTATTCTACACATGTAAAATCCAATTTTGAAGTCTGTATATTTTATAATCATTTTAAAAATAGTTTCTTGCACTAGTGATAGGGCATTGCCACTGATGTTTGTTTTTATACTGAACACATGGGCAAAATCGAATTGCACTGCACTGCGGCACCGCAAAAAATTAAAACATATTTAACTTCATTTGTGACACGTTGCAGTGAGGTGCGATGCGGCAACTTTTAGTTAAATTTGCCACAGTTTGTCGCGGTTTTGAAGCGGAACGTGACCTGCGGTGACCTTGCCGCTTTTCGATGTATCAATCAGTTCTGCGACGGAAGTGGATAAAAATGTGGTAAATTTGCTGCACCACACCTTACCGCAGTGCTGGTATGGACCTTTACGCCCCTTATCCATTCCCCATTTTAACTTTATGCCTTGGTGTGATACCTAGCATATACTATGCTTTCTCCCCAGCATGTAAAAGGAGATGCTATAACATTTACTAAGATCAAGACATATGAGAAGACTTACCTAATGGAAGACACCAATTTCTTGATAGAATCAGATACATTCTTACTGTGATTCGCCAGCAGCTGCCACGTGGGTGGGTCTTTGGGGTTAATAGCGAGAGGTTTAGCGGTTTGGATGAGGGCGCACGAGCTGGCAATCATCATCTTGCCGGCTGTTACAATGGGTTCCATGGCTGCACGAGCCTAGTCAATAAATATGAGAAAATGGCAATGTCAGCACTCTGTTCATACACTAAATTTTGATTTAGAGAATAAAGGTATGATTTTGGGAACCGGTACTCTCTTTATGACAAATTGAAACCAAGGTGATGCCATTATTTTTGCGTGGAAGAACTCGGCCTCCGGTCTTGTTCTTCCATGCAAAAATAATGGCATCGCCGGTTTCATTTCGTTGTAAAGAGAGTACCGGTTCCCAAAATCATACTTTCTCATTCTTAAACAGATTTATATTTCAAGGTAATCTTTAACCTAATTTCATGATCCTTATAGCTTAAAAACAACAAGAAAGGACTGCCACTACCCAGTGAGAAAAATCAAACAACCTGTTGAATGCAAAGAACATACGCAACGAGGCGCAATGTTGGCAGGCGCACAAATGTTGCAAAACGCAGTATGACGTGAGCGCATACACCTCCCAATAACGTCAATACGCAGTGCATACGACCTGGGTTCAATTATCGGGCATCAACAAATGAAATTGCGTACATTTTACAGCTGTTTAAAAATGTGAAATACTTGACTCCTGCATAACTAAGTTTTGATTGTGAATGTTTAATTCCCACATAACTATGTGTTGATTGTGAAATATTTCACTCCGTGTAACTTGGTTCTGATTGTAAAATACTTGACTTTGAGTTTTTTTGTGAAATATTTACCTGAGCTTTGATTGTAAAAACTTGACTCTAACATCTGAATTTGCTGGTGAAATATTTGACTACTCACCTGTGGGGTGATCTTGGCAGGCACACTGGCAAACTCAGGGGAGGAAGCAAAGGCAACAAGACTCTCTACAGCTTCTAACAAAGGCTTGGTGCTCTCAGCACACTTCTGACGATTCTCTTCACTGAAGTTACCGTCAAGTGCCTGGGGATGTGAAGAATTGATGAAAGCTAAGTACAAACAACTGGAAATTTATTAACAATTTGTTGAAAAGTTACATTGACTGCAATAGTCTAGGGTCCCATGTGGGCAAAATTTACATGCTTTAATCCAGATATGGTCTTTGTCTTGTTTTTCCTTTAATACTTCCAAACTTTTTAAGGATTTTTCTCTCAAAAAACTTCAGAACACAGTCATCCTGGTCTTAGCTACTAAATCCATTTTGAAATAGTTGACAGGCAGTAGGTAGAGCAGGAAATAAGAACTGCAAAATTGTAACAAATGGGAAATTGATGCAATTGAGAAGATAGATAAACACCGGCTATCTACAAGAACCATACATAATAGTGATATAACTATATCGGCAGACCCCATAACACATAATAGTTCACAAAATAAGAAAAATGTCATGCTCAACATTCATCTTGGTAGAGAATGTTTAAGGGGTAGTTTTTGATAGGCTATAGGATAGTCACATTGTTAACTACTGGGTTTCTATCACAAAGTTTTACCATTTGCCTATAAACCATACAATTTCAACAAGAAGGCTACACAGACTACACAAAAACTCAATACAAGTTTAATATACATTTTGTTGATTAATAACATGATATGCTCTTATGCAATAGAAAAAAAATGTGCATAATGCATGTTGTGCAGCAAGCAGTAATAGCACTTTGATCAACATTAAAATTAGGAGTAATTAGTGACAAGTTAGGTTAAGTTTTGCTCTCTTCTTAAAAGGGACATTTGGTGACCCATACCCTCACACCCGGACTTACCTTGGATATATTTATATCATGTGAACCATTGGGCTAAACATTACATGTGTGCTAAGCTTTGCTCTTCAAGAAAAAAATCCAAATTTCACAATTTCTGTGTGTTCAAATGTTTGTCAAGTGTTTAATGATAATTGTCCCCAAATATTTCCTGTGTTTTAGGCATGATTATCCAAATATTCAGGTTTTAAAGATATGTGCAAATTATTTGACAGTGTTTTAGTCTGTGCTTCCTGGAAAATTGAATTAAACTGAGGCAAGAACTCCATAATGTCCTGCAAGACATTAACCCACAAAAATCATACACGATCATATGATTTGGTAAAATTAGTGGATGACAACAATTATTCTAACGTGATCAAAGTGCGCAACATGCTTTACAGTTTCAAAATGCATGAATACACAGGTAGAAACATGCTACTATTATAACGAACATTTGTGCAGTGACATTCTTATTAAAAGACTTCCTCTTCAATTTCATTCAGGATAATCTTCAAGAGGATCATTTGGGATTACAACAGACACCAAAATGTCATAAACAAAAGCCTCTAGAGACTGCATTACAGTTTTCACTGTATAGTGTAAATTTCCCATTTACAATTAGCGTCAAATTTGAAACTGGATATCATTAAACTAGATAACATACAAAAGTGGAGCATAAGGAATAAAGAACTTCTTGACCACTGACTGAATAAGCCAATCATTTTGAGGAATAAAATCTCTTATGTGCATAGACAATTATTCAAAATTGTGATGAGGAGGTACGGTTCTAGGTATGGGGTGCTTTGGCTGTAATGGGGAAAATGGCTACTTTGCATTTAAAAAATTCAAAGAAACCTCAAGTTCAATTAGTAACAGCCATCCTGTTACTCTTAACGTTTCATCACACTCCTTATTAAATTTGATTTCTCAGACTTAAATCGAACATACTGATTTGGGTTAAGACCTAGTATTTCCTCAAGAACCAAGTTGGGTTTAATTCTCATTTGTCATATTTCCCCAGCTTTAAATGAGTCAGTCTCATCAAAATGATATATAGATTCTACCTTAGGGCACACAAGATTTTAACTTGACTGAACTCTCAATATAATTACACTTGGTCTGCCAACCTCTAACATTACAAAATAAAACATTGAAATATGGTGCTGGATCTGGGTCAGAGAGAGAGAAAGAATTGAAGCATCTTGGAATACGGGGATGATGCACAGTGTATATCTCATGCACAAGGACTGCCAACTACATGTAGTTAATTGTCAAAATTCAAATCAGTGAGGTACAAATGTGACACAATCTGAAACTCTCGGGTTAAAGGTGGGAATTACTGCACTGACCCTAGTATAGTCCCACCCGTTTTTAACCTGAGATTAGCTTGAATTTAGGGGGTGGGATCTCCACCCTAACATGAAACACACATAAACATCAACATTTCAGTCCAGATATTTCCAAGTGTGAAATGAGATGTGTGATCAACAAAGACCTGTAATTGAACTAATGCATGAACCTAATTAATTTTGTAAAGAAAATCACAAGAAAATACTTCAAAAACAGTGATGATTACACAAAATTGCAATAATCTATTGCTTTCCAGCAAAAAATTTATGGTAGGGATATAATAGGATTTTCTTCCATTCTTCAGATTCCACCAAAACTGGGGATGGGATTATAATCGAGCATGGGACTATACTCGGGTCAGTACGGTATGTTTTTCAGAAACAAAGCAAAACAGGGACCGTATAATAATAAGAAAGAACTTAAATTGCCAAAGTTCATGACTTAGCTACCAAGTGTGTTGGGGGTGTGGGGATTCCTGAATGGTATGTTTGATTATTGGTTTAGAGAATTTTAAAAATTGCCACCTTCTGCCCAAAATGGAACAGATCATGTCATAAATTTACATTGAACCACAGCAGGATTCATGATTAAATAAAACGTGAAGCATATTCTCGGGTTATGATTTGAAGAATGATTGAAATGAGGATTCATAACAAGTACAATCACAGGCTTGTCGAACTTGATCAGAAACTCAAGATATTTCAAATCCAATTTCACTAAAACGAGTGAATAATGGTAACTGGGTGTGCTGATTTGAATTTTGTGAAATTCAATTGATTACTCCCAAAGTGGCAGCCTTTTTTTCTGTTTGTAGCAAAATCAAAATATAAAGAAACTGACTGGAAGATTCCATTCCCCTTTAAAGGGGCAAACAGTAATTACAGCAGGCAATATATGGAGGGGGTGCAAGAACCAACCTTGTGTACGGGAACACCTGGGGTCTATTGGACCAATTGGTGTGTAGTGGGCGTTGCCGGGAAAAAAAACCCAAAACCAAAAAAAGCGGCTTACCCTCCTTGGGGGAATATGTTTTCCTTTCGCGTTGTGATGTGGCGACAAAAAAAAAAAGTGAAGACAAGGGCTAAAGTTTATACAAGAGTGTCAAAACAGTGCTGTGATTCATTAGTATTAATCTCGTATCGCTATAATTTGTTCATCACCAAATAGGCAATATAATATATTCATCTTTCGTTTATCCACGCATGAAAGGAATTTAGTTTTACACACAATCTTCTTGACACAAGCGTGGGCCACATAAACATCACACACTGCGTCTGCTGCTTAAGTGTTGCTTTTGGTTGTGTCCGCACTATTCTATACCAATTTGTGGCTTTGAGGGTCATGCCTAATTAGTGGTGAACAAAGTATAGTAGAATGTAAACCATTAAGGCCAAAATACATAAGTCAGTGGTTCTTAATTAGATTTGCTCTGGACCATTGCAGTGGTTCTTAATTATATGCTCCTGGGGCCAATGAGTTTGGTTGTTTACATCTCAATAAATTTGCATTGAGGGCCCAAATTTACACTTGGTATTTTATTGTGTTTTACTCTACATTTGATCATGACCTACGTTACTGTGCCACCTTGAGAAACCCGATCTAAGCTGTGTTGCCTGCGAGTGACCCACTCTTGCCTCAAAGATAAGCGAGAACAAATTTTGGGGTTGCATATACCAGAATACCGCCAAATAGGTTTATTTATGTTATTTCTGTAAAAGCTTCATCATTGTTGGCATCAAGTTGTTAAATGACATAAACACCTGCATGAACGCATTGAACAAGGCAAACATCAGATGCGGCCATTGGAAAAAGTAGAAAGTTGAGAAGAGGACCAAATATTTGTAAACACAAAAACTCTTGGAAATATAGTATAGATGCCATTCACACTGCGGTCACTTTAAAGCGAGGCTTGGGTTATCCGCAACCCAGTCTCTGTTAAACGGCATGTTGTCAATGGCTCCCTATGCGTTAAAATTTGACACAAGCACTTTCCGCAGTGGCAGATGTGTCCCCAACCACCAAGTCTCGCTTAATCCCAAAAATGGTTGTGAGTGAATAACGTTTATTGTCTATTTCCCACATTATACTTAATAATAAAACTTGCATACTTCTAGGCTTCACACTATATAGGGCAGCCATCTTGTGTTTTTCATGGGTGTTGATGAAAAAATGGGACTTTCAAATTTAGCAGGTCGTGCAACAAGGTCGACACAATTGTACCTTGGTACAAGTTTAAAAACACTCCATTTAATTTCATTTTTCGACTCACAGGCATAATAATTCATAAAAGTAAACTTTCTGCTTTACTAGGTTTCAACTGTTAACAGATGATAGTCTAGGCAGGCATCTCCTCTGCACCATTCAAATTACGTCTGGCCGTTGCAATGGTCGCCAAAAAAATTCTTCCCCTGACAAACAGTGCCCGGTTTCAACACCCTACTTGTCTAAATACATGACATGCTGCAGCTATTACTAATGATGATATACTTGATCTCACATGATGAAATAGGAGCAAATCTCCCCCTTCACATGCGTGAACTTCCCTTTCCACCTGTTGGAAACTTCCCCGTCCCTTATCTGTAAATCCCCTTCACTTATCTGTACCTCACCATGCCTGCCTCTAAAATGCCCTTCATATGTCTCGAAACTTACCATTGATTGGAAATAGAAATAAGTATTTAACTTCAACTGGCCACCAGGGTGTAAATCATAAACTCTGTATTATTAAACAAAAATCGATCAATCAAAAGTAGAGATATCAGGAATTATCTGTATTACATTATACTCTTGACCAAATTAGCGGTGCTATTGGCCACATCTGTAAGCCGACTGTACAAAGTTGTTCTTGCTACCGGGTTGCTGTCTTGGAAAGATTGCTACCCTACAGAGTTACATAGTGCTGTATGGGTGCTTGGCAACCTCGTGGTGCGCCAATACCTGGACATACACAACATAACTATTGTTACTACAGACATAATTGGACGCCAATGGTGGAACTTAAATATGCAGATGATTCGCTAAGGGGAAGAAGAAAATGCAGAGACACGTTCAAGTTTGTCAATGCCAAAAAGTCAACGAATTGAACTTAGTCATTTTAGTCAAAAAATTTTAAAAAAACAAACCCTCAAAATTAAAGGACACTATCAGTGATTTGCTAAATCATAAAATTGAAAATTGATGATTTTGAATGTCTTTAAACAAAGAGGGTTACCCTAACATAACCCTGCAAATGATAAGACCAATAGCAACTTAATAATGACATAATGGGTTATTTTTAGTCATTTAACTGTCCGTACAGACCCACTTACTTACAACACGTAATTCAATGGAGAGTATTATCTTGAAGACTGCCCATTTTCTTCCTTTTCTGGAAATTCTTAATGTGGACAAAAATAACTTATGAGAAATTATACAGGGACTCTATGCTTTCAATTTTAAAGCTATACTGCAAATTTTGTATATCTTGACTCTGGCGGGTGTGAATCACGACGTGTCTTTAACATTCTTGCAAAGATAAAAGTGTAATCTTAACTTTCTGTAGAAAAAATTGTTCCCACCAAGTATTTTTCCAGATGGTTAGGAAGTGATGAAAATGATGGTGAGGAACATGAGGAGTGATAAACACAACGTTAAAGCTTACCTCAATATTTTACCATGACGTTAAATTAACAATGCAGGGAATCTTACAAAAAACTATGAGTAGTCAATGTTGGTAGCATAACTATGTGGTAGCTAGAAACCACCGTTTTCCTGGTGTCAGTTTCGCAATTAGTTTTGAAATAACCTCTGCTAACCAAAATTGAGCGCTGGTAACGATTAAACTTTGAAGTAGGGTTATCGAGGATCCACTTTAAACCATCAACTGCTTACCTGTTGTTGATTTGCTTTTGGATTGAGTAGACTATGACAGGCTGCCTGAAGGGCACTGGGTGGGCACGGGCACAAACTGTGACTTGGTCTACTAAACATGGGCGTTCCGCTACACTGGAAGGATCGGAGATGCCTACCAAATACGCCGACTGTAAGGACAAATTGCAAGTTCATGTAATGTTAGGGATGCCACAAAGTTCTATATGGACCACAAACACAAACTTTATTCCCAGGTGGATACAAACATACATAGCTGATGAGTAGTTAATGAAAAACTGTATCCCACAGGCGGGAGTCACACCACTAAATAACTCCTGTGTCACTTGTGTATAAAGACCTCTCATCAAACATCAATTTTTCGGTATGGGCAACTGGTTATTTCAAAACTGCTATAGAGAGCATCAAAGATATTTGATGGTTTTCAACATGACCACACCTACTTTGAAATTGGATGACTAAAGTTTTATAATTGCAGTTTCCCCAAAAGCCAAGAAATTATACAAAAAATGGCCACAGACAAAATCTTTTTTAAATTGTTTCTTACTAGTCCAAACTCCAAACATTATAATAAAAGATATTTATATAGCGCCTTAGCAATAAGAATGATCAAAGCGCATTACATGTCTTACAGTTATCAGCATAAAATAAATAAATCTTAAAGTACATCTTAAAAGCACAATCTTAAAAAAACTATATACAAACATTACATGTAAGTAATTTGGAAAAAGAATGTTTTCAATTTTGCTTTGAAAGGTTTAGGTTAGGAGACATACGCATTATTGCGGTAAACTTATCCATAAAAAAATGGTGACTGAATGGCGGAAAGTTTGTCACCGTTCGATTGATATTTTGTTTTGACACGAGAAGATTGCTGTCAGGATGGATCGAGAAATTCATTGTGGTTTGAGAGTGAAGTTGAGTATGCATTGAATAGAATTTATCAGGTAATTGGTGCAGCTTTCATTTGTGATTATATGTAGTGTGAAGGAGTTTGAAAATGATCCTTTCAAGTAATAGGTAACCAGTGGAGTTGTTTAATAATGGTGTATGTGCTTTCCCTCCGGTTTGACTTAAGTATGAGTCTTGCAGCCCTGTTGAATAGATTGGAGTCTCCTTTTTTCTTTAAGTAATACCATATAGAAGTGAGTTGCAGTGGTCCAGTTTAGAAATTACAAGTGATCTTACAGCATGATTACATGTTTCCTCATCAATGTGGGCCGGGCGAATACGGGACAATGTTCTGAGATGAAATTGAGTGACTTGGAAAGTGTAGAAATATGGCAAGACATGGACAGATCAGAATCAAAGTGGACACGAGGATTAGAAACAGTTGGTGCTGTACAATTGTAGCAAGCAGACAGTCAGTGATACATGTGAAGATGCCTAACGTGTTTTTGGAGCAGCAATAAAAAATTCAGTTTTGTCTCATTCAGTTGAGTTTATGCTAATATTTCAATCCATTCTTTTTATGTATGAATGCACACTTCCAGCTGAATAATGCCAGTGACGCTATTCCAGGTATTTTTGGATCAAATTCTGTGAGATTTGTGTGTCATCTGCATTATGTGATATTTAAGTCCATGTTTTTTTATTTTTTTCAAAGAGGGTAAGTAGAATAACTAAAAGTCTGGAACTACCACAGGAACCTTAGGTAGGCCAAAATCCATGGTATGCGCTCTTTGAAAAATGCGGCAACACAAACTCTACTGTTACGTTGACGTGGAAGCTGAACCCATCTACTCACAGGTTTTTTAATGCCAATGTATGTGTCAGTCTATCATCCTAAAATGTCAAAATCAATAGTTCAAAATGCGGCACGTAAATCCAGTAAACAAGGTAAACCGCGTTGTGTCGGTCCATAGCACGAGCTTATTACACATAATTTTCAAATATCATTGAAAGACACAACTTATCAAATTGATGACTCCTCCATTTAGGGAAGGCGTCAACAAATTCGGATGACAACACGTTTGGCTCTGACGTCGTCGGCTGGCACCGATTATTTAGTGGTGTTGATTCCAGTATGACATTTTACTTCAACCACCATTTGACCCAAAATGCACAAGTTTAAGAATTCTTCACTTTTGACACTTGGTTAAGAATCATTATACCTACCTGAGCGCAGCCTCTGTGAGTCCACAACAGCCGTAACCAGCCGAATTCCACGGCTCTTACCGAAATTGTCCAGCTATGTCCGTCTTAGCAGGCGGGGTAATTCTGCCATACTCTCACAAGAGATCTCTACAATAACAAAAGCAAAAGAAATAACTTTGTATAGATTCAAAAGAATATAGATCTTCTCACTGAATTTAAATTGTTTGGGACAGTTCAGTACATAATAATTGATTTAGGAGTAGCTTACCACAGGTTCCTGAATCTGTGGCTCTAGTTGTAGTAAGCTTCATGTTTTCAACCACTAATTTACATTCTCTAAAATTTCAGTGCGCCTTTGGTCTTTTATTTTAAAAGACGTAACAAAGAAGTTTATACATAAACAATATTGCTCATAATAAAAGCTATTTCCAGGCATATAAAAGAGCAGACAGATAAGCGCCCAAAAGCTTGTGCAGGACGTGGACATTTATATGTGAATCGTCCAAACAAAAGGCTACAAGAAGAAGTTAAAGAGGTGAGTATGATCCACCTGCCAAAAAATGTGTGGTGTGATTTTATGCTGTGAAATAATATCACCCACGTCCATAAATGTAAAAGAAAAATTTTATTTCCAGATTTTGTTTTAATTAGGCCAAATTTCCAGATTCCAAAAAATTTCCGAACTCTTGTAGCCCTGTATTTCAATATCTTCCACAGACATTTCTTGTTGAAAAGGGAGCTTAACTTGGCTCAATCAAGGTTGTAATCAAAGAGAATGCAGCCAGACCTTTAGCTGGCAACTGTTGGCTTCACAATTTGACAAGAGAGGTTTTAATTTTTCTGAAGGAAATAAAAAAAAAAAAGCACACAACCATTTGCTCTTTCCTATTATATTATAGGACATTTTTTTTTCTACCTTGATTTGTTCAGGACACCTTCCAAGCACTCAAAGTAGGACCAATCATTGATGGGTTCATTGATGTTGTCTAGGATGCCCTTCATGGTCTGGATGTTGCGCAGGCATTATCGCACTCCTTCTGACCGGGGGCGCTCTGCATGAAGGTGTTAATCAGGGTGTTGATGCTCTCCGTTACAGCCCTGTCAAAATGGTATGGATTATAAAAGATTAAAATATTATGTTCAAAGCAATAACAGATGTATCAAAGTCATCAGCCCAATTCTAAAAAACTTCAATCTTATTGACTTTTGCTTTAAAATATAGTACAAGCTCAACAAAAATAACATATCCACCCACCCAAAAATACTGCACGTTAACTTGATGTATCCATGGCAGGATTGGCAGTATAGAACATGGACCTCAGCTGACATTGAACTTGGTCCATGGCCTTTGACATTCATCCACTCATGAAGGAACCCCTATTGCACCTTACTTAACCCCAAGTCTGGTGTAAATCGGACGGTAAAACTTTTCGAAGGAGACGGGGGAAAAAACGAAACCTAACCAAACTGGAAGGAAAAACACACACCACACCATACAACACACACGTGTGCGCGGGACATGAGCGTTGTTGCAAATTTTACCACTGCTTTCAAGCAGGGATTTATTAAAAAACAAATAATCAACTTTTCCACTATGACACTTCCCAACCTATTTAACTAGACTGAATCAGTAAAAATGCATACTCCATCCTCAGACTTGACCCCACACTCACCATTTTGTATTTTTTTCACATCTTAGTCATGAGTGCCCAACAGACCCGTATACACTTACTCCGTCAGAGAATTTTAAGGTTGGTTTGAATACATATGCATAGGCTCCAAACCCTGCAAGGTGGAAACTTCCAAACCTGCAAACTCTTGGTACAGCCATTTTTTTCAAAAATGGCCGCCGGTGGTGGACCATTTTGAAAAACATAAATGTCACATTCCCGGAATTATATCAGCTAAAAACAGGCAACAAATAAGGTGTCTTTTTCATAAAATTCTGACATGTCAAACCACTGATGTGAAAGTTGTTTAAAACTGAAACATTCACAACTCTAATTATGCCATATAT
>JAMKCH010029721.1:0-16863 GCA_023653785.1 Ophioderma brevispina | reverse complement strand
CCTTCTGCTTAACTGAGAGTGCAATGACTTGTTGTCCTTTCGTATTCCAAAATATTGAGCGCTCATCAAAAGTCAGGAACAATCAACTCGGCCTGTTACATTGAATCCATTGAAGCCAAATACAATTTAGGAATGTTTGAGCGTAAGTAGCTCTAAATGACTTGCATCTGTACAGTGGTCTTGTTTGACGCGCCTGTGCATTTTAAACAACATCATAGTACCCGTGACGCAGAGTTACTCCAAAAAGATACTGAGACTCTTTTCCGCTTGGGAGAAAACGGATGCAAATGGAAGAGTTCAAAACCCGACAAATTGCTATGTTCTCGTTACCAATCTTCTTCTAAATCTCAATCAATCCAACCTACACTTGGCAACTCTGTTACTCCAGGATCACCCACAAATCACACATACCTTGGTGTCGACATCCAAAAAGATTTGAAATGGAATACCCAATCAATAGAATTTATTCATTGCAGCAAAACTTAGGATTTGTGCGCAGAAACCTCATCTTGCACCAAAGAAACCAAAGCCCAAGCTTACAAAACGCTTGTGCGCCCATGTGTGTTGAATAATGCTCGGCAGTATGGGATCCTTACACAACGGAACAACCACTCTGAAAATCGAAAAAATCCAAAGGCGAGCGCAAGAAATGGTATTCATATTATGATTGGGAGAGGTAGGTTGTCAGAACTCATACATAAACTTGAGTGGAAGTCCTTAGCTACCAGGAGGAGGAAAGCCAAACGATTGAAATCCTGCACAAAGCCATAGGGGGGCGGGGGGCACTAAGCTACCGGTGAAAATTACCTTCAGCCTGATCAAAGGCGAACTCGCCGTTCTAAAGCAAACAACTTCATCGAACATATGACGCACGCCTTGATTGCCATAATTTTTCCTTCATACCTCGAACAATTAGACGGCTTGGAATTTTAACCAGAACACCATATCTTCAATAACCAGAACCCGGGAACCACTTTAAATCAGCTGTGTCAAATTACTTCAAAAGCCAATCAAGCCAAGACCAAGTTCGTCATCAAGCATTGCGCACACCAATTTCCTGCAAGATTTGTCCCCCCCCGGGATGTGTGTGCGTATCCTAGTAGAAAATGCTTTCTTATTTACTTTTGACTTGAAAGCACAAAATTGATTTTGTCTATTAAGACTACCATTTTCAATATACTTAGCGGTATTTTTAATTTCCATCCACTGCCCAATCTCCCCTCCTCAATGTACAATACAAAACATTCGCTAAAGTACTAGAACGTTGACACAATGGGTTGAATCGACTATAGATTGCCTCATTCTAACTAGGCCGATCTAGGGTTTCCTCCTCCTTGCAGCAGTGGGCTACCTTGAGCAAGCGGAACCTGTGGTTTTGTGGAACAGCAACCACATACATGGAACATCTCTTGTCTGCCCAATAGCTGGAGCACAATCACAGGCCAGGATCTTTGCAGAAATTCCGTGAGCGCACAAAGCGTTGTACCCTCTCTGGCTGGATCAATATTTGAGACCACATGTTTGACACATAAGAAGAACTAATGCGTTTATTGATTTGATTTTTGTTTTGAGGACTTTCAGTTGGACGTGAAATTTTTTTTTTTGTCTTTCATGCTTTCAGAGCTTTTTATTTTGTTTCCACATATTGTAAAAACTACCACATACAACAACAATTGGCAGACTTTTATTTATTTGATTTCTTTCAAATATCCGGATCGCCCAAAGACGCTCTCCTACAGGAGCTTATTTTCCACTGAAGTTTCATATTACCGGGACGAATAGGACAGACTGGGGTAATCAACCTACTCTTTTTTGAAACTGGTGTGAATTACTGTACGGGTAATGCTCTCGTACCTGGGAACCCGGCAACTTAACAACGCCTTCCGAAGGATGTGGTATTATCACAATTCAGTTTACCCAAGTCCAACAGTAACATCAACCAATCCATAACGGTAAAAAAAATACCATTTCTACTGGACTTTTTAACAACAAATTTGTGTCTATACAAGTAACCCCATTCCAACAAGTTTAGTACCTTACGCAGGGTGGCGCTGTTCATGCTGTCACACCACTGATGTTTGTGAAGAAGTCTGTTAGTGCTTTGTGGTGTATGGACTTACTTTTTGCACTGGCTGCCATACCTATTTGATGTGGTAAACATTCCTGTAGCACCTGACAATCCAATGCCACAATACACTGCACCTGTAAATCGCAAAGTATACCAGCAAATAATAGTAGGCCAGGGGTGTTATAGGCGGCCCACGGGCCAGATTCGGCCTGCCAACCATTGAAGTTTTTGTCCCCCCGACATGCTATAAAAATATAAGGAAAACAATAAGAACTTTCAGGTTTTATTTGGCCCTCATATGGCACTTTTCAAAAATTTTGGCATTCCTTCGGCCCTTCATCGAATATAAATGGAGAACCCCTGATTGCTACCACAATTTGTTTCCAGTAGATTATCTAAAATACATTATTCACTGGAAACTGATTGTATTCTAGAAAGCACAGGTTATCATAGGTCGTGACCACGTCTTGCTGCCATGATGAACCTTTGACCCCAAATCTGTGAACACATTATAGGGTTGGTGAGCAGTTGCTTTTGACCAGCCTGTAGATTATAGCATGATATGTGGCGAAAGGTTTTTTAGATTTGACTTGTGCCAAATCTGTGAACACCCCATATGGACCTAATCCTGGGTCCGCATTTTCCTTTACCAAGTTTCGTTATTATAGCAATTGAGTTGTGGCAGAACCAGCACAAAGGAGGGTTTAGAGCAACGGACACTGGAATAGACCCTGCTTGAAATTTAAAAACCCTCACATTGTGAACACTCCATATTGTCCCTTGGGTCAGCCGTTCTTCTGACCAAATCTAGTGACTTAAGAGCAAATGGCATTTATACAAAACACCAGCAAAAAAGGATGGTTTAGACAACTGACCCGTTACAACCCTCTGTAAATTTACAGTATATGATGGGACCCCAGCATGGCTTTTGCCGCTGGACCCTAACCAGGGCTACCCCTCTGGACTCCCATGCTGCTAGCCGCGCTTTCAACACATTGTTATCCCTGTCATTTCTCATCCCCTCCCCTCCATTTTGTTCCAGTATTATGGGGATACTTCGAAATGCCCCGAAATTAGCCATTTTAAAAGTAAACATGGCAAAATATGATGTTATTATTGGGGTTAAAAAACACAGAGGATGTCAATATGGGGGGTGAGGATTGTATGGACCATCCCCTCGTCAAAATTGGGGGATATTTCCCTATCCCTGGATACACAAGTGCATGATGCTTAATTAGGTGATGATTATAATTGAGGGTGTCCGCAAACAGGAAGATTGATCAAATTTGATCCAAATGATCAATTTCCATGGCAGTATTTAAAACATTACATACTAAAATATGATCGCAATTAATATCAAAAGGGTAAATTGATTGCGAAGAGGCCGTAATTTAGGAAAATAAGGGTAAATGATGAATTGCATTCTGTTTGAGGATGTAGCAGGAGTCAAACAGTAGTGGCACCAACATGGAAGGAATTTCCCCTCATAATAGTGGTAAGACAAATAGGGACCGACCAACTTTTAAATAGTATTTTGATTTAGAATGAACTTTCTTATGATAATTTCTTTTTGCAAGGCTACTCCCTTTTGTTTAGTCTTGAACCCCACTTAACATTTTTCAGACAAGGGGGGCAGGCAACTTCTTAATTTTGTCCCTCTTCCACTTCTTACGCTATTACCAGTGGGGCAAGGGGAAAGCTGCCCAACCAGGGCCATCACCGTGGGGTTATGGGGTGGTGGACACCTCAAGCCATCCTCAAGAAGGAGAAGAGAAGAAAGAGGGAAGAAGAAAACAGCGGAGAGAAGAAAGAGGAAAAGAAAGAGAATAGAAAGGGGGGACGAAAAGAAGAAACAAAAAGAGAAAAACAAACGGTGTCAGAACGCAAGTCAAAGTTTTCAAAATACACAGCCAGATTATTATTCACGGTGTAACCCAGAAAACTTAGGTTATCTATGGTACTCTTATCTATACGCACGGGTACCTCTGATGATTATTGATGCAACTAAGTACTTGCAAGTACCACAAGCCACAAGGTGCAAAACAGCTATTAACAGAGCGGCCGAGAGCTTTGAAAAAGTGCTTTAGTATTCGAGTTACCCCTCCCCTCGGTCAACCCTAAAACACAACCCCTTTATTTGAAGGATAAATATATGAGATTTAAGAAAAATGATGGTTGTGGTGGAAATATGGTGGCAGGGTTGATTTATAGGCCGAAAAATGCATTTTGGGCTGCCAAATTAAGCGAAATTATTTTGTTAAATTTTGTTTAAAGTTAAAAATTATTACAATTTATTTTTATGGTATCCTTTGTGTTATTGATAAGGTTTAACATTGCAAAAAGGTTCAGGTGTACTCGTTGTGGTGGACTGTGATAAAAGGTGCTTTTTTAGGGAAAAAGTGATTTGGGGGCTAAAATTCTAGACTCTTTAGATATTTATAAACAGAAATCTATAATATAAATGTTCAGAGATTGATAGTATTGCATCTGATTAAAATTTGTTTCTTAAGAAATTAATAAATCTTTTTCTTAAGTTTTTAGCTCAAAACGTGATTTTTTGCCCCAAAACACCCCTGGCCACAAAGTTTTTACCACTACCATCATTTTTAAAAATTTCTTACTATCTTTCGAATAGCAGTGGTTGCATTTTGTGGTAACGAGGGGAGGTTGTCAACAATTTTGCAGGTCCATCAAAACATGCCCTCACTAGATGTTTACTCTGGTGACTGAAAAGGTACACAGGTAGGCCACCAGTAGTGGAGCACCTCTGCAGCTACTATGGAGTACCTCCACAGGTACTCCCCTTCTGGCTGCCTATACTATGGCTGCAAAGGAACAAGCACCAAGCGGTTGCAAAACAGATAGGTTTACTGGTGACGACAGGTACACGGTTAGGTCAGCAGTAGTGGAGTACCTCTGCAGCTACTCTGGAGTCCTTCACAGGTACTACCCTAAACAAGTGTCCATTAGGCAAACACTTTGGCCCATAGAGGGGCGCCAATCATTCCATTGTTGTTTACCCTTTTCTGATATTTTCAAGTTTAGTACTATCTATATTGAGTTCATGCGATCAACACAGACCCCAATATTAAGATATTTTGAGTAAAAATATAGAAACAGGGACCCAAAATGTTAATTATGAATACGATTACTCAAAGAATAACACAAGAGCTCAGAGCTCAAAGCTAATTTGCATGGCGAGTACGACACAGGTACTCCCCAGGTGGTGACTATCCTCTTCCATAAGCAATTGTGAAAACGAAAATTCTAGCCACACGTGCACAAACCCGAAAGTGTGTGACGAATGCCTGATAATGGAATCGAAATACGCAATGACAACAGACACGCGCAGTGTATTTGTTTCATAAAATTATGACGGCGAAACACACGCCAATTTCTTATCCACGTGGTAGTCTATAACGGCAGCTACACCATGTCTACCGCGGCAGCTATTGCACAGTACACACTGGACTAATTGCAAGGCAGTAGCTGAAAGATAGGACTTGCAAAGTCCACAGTTATTAGGTATACCATTGATGGCGGCTACTCTGCTGTACCTAGCTACCCCAATGGCTACCCTGTAGATGCCTCACTAGTGGAGAGAAGGTGCATGTTGTGTAGACACTACCGAGTAGACACCAGCTAACCCACGCAGCTAATCCGCGGTACCCAGACGCCATTTTGAGAGGGTAAGGTGAGGAATCATGAAATGAGGGCGCTATAGCACTTTGTAGCATTTTTTTTCAATGTTTTTTTAAGGAAATCTTACGAAATTCCAATAGAGCATCAGGAAAACCCCCCCATATTCCCGCACATGTAATAAAAATGCAATATAATGCCAAAAATATCTAAAATACAAAATTGGCCAAAAATACCGCGCACCCTGAAAAACCGGTGTGAAACCGACATATGCTACTCCACGACGGGGAAGACAGCCGCTGTGTGTATACCTATCCGTCTATGCGTCAAAATACACGGAATCCTGGCCGGCGAGTGTACGGTCTAGTTGGTATGTCCTCGCATGTCTACTTGGTGTAAGCTGTTTGTGTAACTAAACTAATTAGAAGTTGGGCCTTGTATCTGCACCCCACTTTGCGAGGGCACGGTAGATGGTATGTACCGCATTAAGGTGGGGTATTCTGCGGGCAATACTTAACCAGGGTGACTTCTAACAGGGTTACTGTCCCAGAGGAAATTGATTTTGACACATGAATTAATCAATACCGGCCCGAATTAAACATCCATGTCAGGACAAAAATGTAAACGAGACCTGATTCCCCTCTCTTTCTGTGGTATACCCAAAACCAATGTACCACATTCTGTGGTATACCGAGATTACCACATCTGGCTTTAATATATACTTCCCTCTAATAACACCCCCTCAATTGTTGAAAGATCGACTACGTCCTCATTGGCCTACCTGTGAGTGTGGCTAGATCTTCTGATTGCCTTTGGCTGTAATTTGGTACAAGCATAGCATAGGGCATCAGCCAGGATTAGCCTCCCCTCTGCATCTGTGTTGTCAATCTAGAGTGCAAGAAAAAAGAGATGTATCTTAAGGGATAAAGGACACTATCAGTGATTCATCCGAAAGAGTCAAATATTTGAAATTTGCAAGAACAGCTTAAAAAGTGAACGATAAATCTGGAAGAGTTCTCATAAGGTACTTTGTTCCAACTAAAGGAATTGACAGAAAAGGAAGAGACAAACGGCAGTGTTCAAAGATATGAATCTCCATTCAATTAGTGTTGTATTAAGTGTCAGTACGGACAGTAATGACTAGTATATCCGATTTTGTCCTTGGGTAGGTTGCGTTTGGCCGTATCATTTGCAGGACATGTTCGCGGCATTGGTGTCATGGCAAGCGTGTACAGGTGTTCTCTTGGTTACACAGGCAAGATTCTACTCATGGTGTAACCTAGAGCTTAGGCTACTCCAGTTGTACTCTAAGCTCTCCTCTAAGGGTACCCCCTTGATGCATTTGGTGCAGTAGTACACTACAACTAATTACTTGCGAAGTACACAAGCCAATTGCTGGATAGCCAGCTCTGTTTAACTTAGCGTACACATCCTATAGTGTGAATCTACAGTTGCCGGCTAGGTGAATAACAGGTACCCATGTAAGCCACCAGTAGTGAGTACCGCTGCGGCTACTCCTCAGGAGTACCCTTACCGGTACTCCCCTACCGCTGCCTAGTAGGCAGCAGGTGGACCATAGCGGGCGCCAAACATTCCATTGTTGTTTTTACGACTTTCTGACAACATTTTCAAGGCTAGTAACTCCTATTGAAGTAAGCATCACCCAACCCCTATATATGAAATTTGGTGTAAAACATATACCAATATTTTTCCAATTGTTAATAATAAAAGTTACTAAATATCCCACGAGCTCAAGGCTCTTTGCATGGGAGTACCATGCAGGGGTTACTCCCACATGGGCTGACTAGTGGTTCAGCTACTGCGTGTGTACCTAGGTGGATGATTACCGGCCCACTTTTGCTGGCCGCGATGTGGGTACCCATGCGGGTGGGTACCTGTTGCTACTTACCAAAGCTACTTCAAGGTCCTCACCATGAAGAATTGGTGTGTAGCACGAAAGAATGCGATGTGTTTTTTGTTTACAAGAAACACTCATTCAAACTGGATTGTGAACATTTGTGGAAAGAGATTTCTTTTTTGGTGTTTTAATATATTGTTTTTTCTCATGGTAAACCTCAAATGCAAGAGGTGTTTGTATATATTTAAGAAATCTTGTGACGTTGAAATATAGACCACGGTGTGATGTGATGATTCCAATGGACGTGTCATAAAATGTTTAGATGTATTTGTTAAAGTAAGTCGGGAAAAAATATAACTCATTATGTTAATGTATTATGAAGGCAATAATATAACGATAACCCCGCCCAATCATATTTCAAAGATACTGCGGTTAAATTAAATGACTTTGATTGTTTTTCTATTATTTGGTTGGAGCATTTTAACTGTGTGCTTAATGTTGCACTGGACAAAAAGGTGGTTCGTCCTAAAACTCATTATCATGCCGTGAAAGAAATTAAGGGCATTCCTTACGGGGGGTATAACCTTATTAAATATTTTGGGAGACTGCAGGAATCCCTGAATTCTTTCTCGTTTTACGTGGCGTTCTAATGATAGTCCCCCTATTCAATGTCGCCTTGATTTCTTTTCTGGTATCCTCCATCTTTTTGGCCAAAATTAGTTTCCTGTAACCTTGCACCCGTTTTTAAATCGGATCACTCCTCAATTAATATTCATATTGCTTCAACTGGTGAAAAGAGCCCGTGTTTTCCTGGAAGTTCAATGTCTCACTTTTACATGAAAATGGAATATCTTAATCTGTCACTCAGTGATCCAAGATTGAAATCCTCATGTAGTACACTATGAATCCTGACCTCCTGTGGGATTTTTTTTAAAATGTCAGATTCGGTCATTACCATTGATTACCTCAGCTAAGGCTGCTGTAGGAACAGAGGGGTTCAGGAGAATATCTTGTTGATAGGGAATTATCTATGACCAAGTTGATTCCTGTAGATCCAACTAGAGGATATTGCTGAACAAATATCCAGAAATGTAACTCTGAACTTAACACATTGTATAAAATTAAACTGATGGTCATTAATATTAGGTCGCGGGCAAATTGGGTGGAGCATGGGGAAAAAAAATTTAAATTCTTTAATTAATCTTGAGAAGCGGGGTAATTACAAACAAATGTTCTTACAAACTTTATATTGAGAATGTGATGTTCTTACCAAGGGGAGTGATATATTGAAAGAAACAATGTATTATCAAAAGCTATATTCCTCATGCAACCCATATGATTGTTGAATATTGGAAGATCTGTTAGTTAATACCAATGTTCCTAAGCTTCCGAGATTAATATCACTAAGTGTGAATGGTTTTTGATTACCTTGCAGGAAGTCTTAACACTCTAAATATGCCCAATAATACGACCCCAGTACAGATGGTCTCCAACAGATTTTACAAGTGTTTGTTTGTTTGATATTGCTATTATCGTCATTGATCGTTTTACACTACTCATTTCCATCATGTAAAATTATCCTCGACCAACGTAGTAGGAATCATTAATCTAATCCCCAAGAAAGATAAAGACCCCCACCCTCCTAGATAATTGGAGCCCGATTCGTTACTCAACACATACTATAAAACTCTTACAAATGTATCGGCTAACCGTCTGAAAACGTTTCTCCCTGACATCATTCACAGTGATCAGACAGGTTTTTTGTACCCGGTAGATAATATTGGGGAGATATTCTTTTAGCCCCATGATGGGTGATGCTTACTAAATACCAATAATCTTCCGGGTTTTATGTTTGTTGTGTTGATTTTCGAAAAGCGTTTGACAAGCTGGAGTGGTCATTTTCTTTTTAACACCCTTCGTTTTTCAATTTGGGTCATGATATTAATTAATGTGTAGAGAAATTTTTTATACCGATAATCTCATCCTGTTTTGAACTCATGGTACGGCTTCTTGTTCTTTAATCTGGTTTTGCGGAGTTCGCAGGATGCCCCCTGAGTCCACTTATTATATATGATTTTGGGGAGTCTTAAGTTTGCTTGATTAAAGGTGATGAATAACATTAAAGGCTTAACATTGAAAATGAGGAAGTTCTTATTAGTAACTTTTGCCGACGACACTACGTTTATCTTCATGATGGGGTGAAATCTCGGTGTGTAGTGCCATTAACGTTCTTAATTCTTTTAAATGTTCTCTGGGCTGACAATAAATTAAGTAAAAATGTGAGCTTTTGGCTTTAGGTTGTTACAAGCATGATCCTCCATGTTACAGCTTCAGGTTTAAAATTGTCTG
This sequence comes from Ophioderma brevispina, assembly GCA_023653785.1. Lineage (NCBI taxonomy): Eukaryota > Metazoa > Echinodermata > Ophiuroidea > Amphilepidida > Ophiodermatidae > Ophioderma > Ophioderma brevispina. Next base: position 6,949 of record JAMKCH010029721.1, on the reverse strand, counting down.
TGGCCCGCTCAAGCTTTTGGGTAGTGTTTGCGCAGATTGTGAATAATATGTATGAGCTCAAATTTATACGCAAAGCGGAGAAACTTAAGAATTCTTGAGATTTGGCTTTGCGGACCTTACACCTATGGGTAAGATCACCATTGTAAAGAAGGTTTATGCCTTGCCTCACTTATTTTCTGTTGTGTCCGTTTTAAACCAAAGCCTCTGATGATTGTTTAATCAACTTGATAGCGGTGATTTTACAATTTTATAATGGTCAGGTAAAACCTGACAAGATATAGTAGAAAGACCATTATTGGTTGATTATCTGTTGGAGGTTCTAGGGATTTTCCGATTTTCCATCAATGGTTAATGTCTCAATATTCTTGGGTGAAAACGGGCTTTTAGATGACAACAATAATGGCAAATGTAAGTGTTTTTCTACAATCTTTATCTTAAACATGCGGTTGTGATCTTATCTGTCTGTAATGGATTAAACCACTCAATGAGATTCATATTACTCTAAATAGGTACATTGTTTTTATTAAGGAGGTTGTAAATGCTTGGGCTTATGTGGGATGATTCCAATTATTCAAACTTCCGTCACCAAATCCTATGGAATAATTCCTGCTATCAGAATTAATAAAGCCCCACTCTTTAAATGTCATTGGTACATATTGTATAACTCATTTTAAGTGATATCCCTGTTAGAATATGGCACGAATTATGTCGTACGCTTCTTTTATAGCAAAATACTCATTTAAAATCGTAATTTTATGGATCTTTTTCATTATCTATGCAATTCATTATGTTGGAAAAGAAGTGTTCAGGCGGTGGATGAGGATGGTGTTAGTGATAATCCCAATATCGAGTTGCTTTCTAACATCATGAGACCAATAAAGTTTGTAGGTTGATACACGTATCCTGTGTTAAAAATATCACAACTCCCATTTCTGAAACTTAAGTGGTCACTGTGTTTAATTGATATAAATCTCGATTGGGTTGAAATATATTCTATACCGTTCCAGTCATCGGCTTATCCACCAGAATTGCAATATTTCCATTTAAGCTTTTGCATACTTTCTATCTGTGAATAAATGTCTACCAAATGGGTATTATTGACTCTCCTTTTTGTACTTTTATGCACAGGGAAGTGTGTGAAGACCTTGTGCAAACCTCTTTTGGCATTGTCATTTCTTCTGCCTTTTGGCATCTTTTCAATCTAGAATTTAAATATAGTCATAATTGCACTATAAGGATGTTGTGTTGGTAGTTTTGGATGTTCATAATCGCAAGTTTATTTTGTTGTCCTTCAGGCTAATAATCATATTTATGCATTCTAGATGCAATCAATTACAAGCTTGATATCATTACTTTTATTAATATGCATAAAGTTGTGTAAGATACTGAGAAGTATCATTGCTTCAAAGAACAATAATATTGCAGGTTTGAACAGCAGATGGAACAATTCATTCTTTAAATGTATTGTTGTTTGCATTTACATTTATCTCTATAATACTGTTTTTGCAGGGTTTTTTTTTTTTTTTTTTTTTTTACCTAGATAATTGACTTGTAATCTATGATATATATTTATTTCTTGATTATGCAATAAATGGTAGAGCCTTACGGCTCTATCGAAAAAAAAAAAAAAAGGATATGTTAGGGTACCTGTAACTGGTTACAAACATGCAAAAAAAATCACTGATAGTGCCTATAAACGAGGTTGCACATTGGATTCAGAGGGTGTTTTGAACCAATCCCAATAATGCATTGCAATGTAAACACCTTTCATCTGGGCTAAAAAGTTTTTAAAGTTTAATGACACAACACATTCATGAGTCATAAAAAATACCTAATTGCTAATGTTTGTGTGGGCTAAAATGAATGTAAAAGTCAGAGAGTTTTATTGTTAAGAATAGGGATTTTGTGGGATCAACATGACCTTATTGAGGTGAAATTTCCCAAACTGGTGCACGCAGCGACTATCTATTAGCCTCGAATGACTGTGCCGCCCCCCTACATCTGAGGAGCGGAGCCAGTCAACGTGATTCATCACTGAATTAACAACAATGCACCCAGCGCATCCCCTGAATTTTTTATGCAAAAGCTCCCCCGTTTACAAAATACAGAGTTCACCGGCAAGTGTGGTCCTCTGGCCGTTGCGGTTTGTGGAATGGGACAAAGGGGCACATGAAGGTCATCAAGATTGGGAACGCTAGCGCATGGACGGCATTGTATTCAAGTGTCATGAAAATTGATCAAACATATGTGGATACACGAAGCATTGATAATGTCTGACCTTTGGGGGGCAGGACCTTTAATGACCCTCTATGTGACCTTTAAACCTAATTTTTAAAGCCTGATCTTGTGTGGGCACTACCCGAGGCATCATTACAAGCAGTGCCATAAAAATGTGGCATTTATGTGAAACAGGGGGCAAATATGATAGGTACAAGACAGATACACAGAAGCACCTACCAAAGTCATACCTTGCATCCGCTTGTCAGACACACAAAAGTCAGGTACGCATCAGGTGCAGAGCTGTAATTTAATATCTGTAACTGGTGAAACGAGTTAAATAAATTTCAACCACCACAAAATCGCCAAGATCAGGCATTTCATACACATGAGGTCCCCGGGGTTTCGCGATCACCTGGATTTTGCGATCAGTCCTGGCTTGAATGACCCGCATCACAATCAATCCCACCAAGTTTGCATGTCCATACCAACATTTACCCCATTGGACCTCGTTTGACCTTGAATGTACCCCTGATTGCCTTTGATCCCCTAACCAAGTACAAACTCGTCTTCAGACGGTCAAGGGGCACCCACCCACCGAGGTTCAGGAACGTGCGATCCTCGGTGTCCCTCGTCGGTCAGACAGCACAACCCGCAACCCAGACAGACCACCAGTATTAATCTATAGATTAATAAAATTAAGAGCAAAAAGCCTTTCCAGTTTCTGGGCATTATTTCTTTCATTTAAATATGATATTTAAGATTGGCTCTAGGCATTTTTTTGCCATTTGGCTAAGCTCAGTCTATTTTCGGCGTTGTTGAGTGTGATTTTGCACATTACCTGTATCTTTTCGCATTCATCGCCCGGAACGACATCACCCGGTTTATTAGCTTGCCCGTTTAGCAACAAAGAGGATCAAATTCCACATAGTGAATCAGCCGACCCATTGATGGGCAATCATTGAGTGTTGCTATAGTCAACCATTGCTGATGCAACTTGGCAGCCCCCTCCCATGTCCCCTCCATCAGTCCAGTATTGCGTGCAGGCTTTATTGATATACCAACCACTGAAAATAAAAAGAACAAGACAAGGAATCGATAAATAATAACTTGATGAATGAGATGCGATTGTTTCAGAGAGCACGTCAATTTTATCCTATTTGGACAATGTCCTGTATAACCGAAGAAAAGCCTCTGGTCAGGAAGCTTATTTCCATTAGAGTCCATTCACTAGAATGGAAGTGGGACAGCCTGGAGTAATCGCCCTACTCTTTTCGAAACTGACTGTCAAGGTGTGTATGGCTCTCTGTACATGGATCAACCGCTTAACGTCCCTCTGAAGGACAGGGTAGGTTACATACTCAGTTGCCCAAGTCCAATTGGACCCGGGGAGGAGCAAATTCTACTTTAAATCAGACAGAGGTTAATTTCGAATTAAGAACCCAATTAATCTCAGCAAGTGGCTAATTATCCCAACCAGAGGGCCATGTTCTCTGTCCCAAATAGATCTTTCAAAGAGACCATAAAATCTATCTTGGTGTATCTTTTGGGGTTACCAAACACTTGTACTTGGTATTAGTGTAACCCCGTACACTCAATTTCCGCAAACCTAATTTTCTTGCTGAAAAATTTAGTGTTTAACTCTTATCATTTGAACATCACGAATATACACAGAGTACTCTCAACATCAGAGTTTATTAATGGTCCAGATACGGTAACTGCATTAACAAGGGTAGAAAATGTATAAATGTCCTTCTCATGACCCAACCACACTAGCCTGGAAAATCCTTGATGTTCTACATGTTGTGATAAAAGAAAACACCACAAATTAAGTGAGGGATTGAGTGCACCTAGAATTTCACATATCCGATGTCCCCAGGGGGGAGTGCAGCCAAGAAATCCATTTTAGACGTCGCCATTGGTTTAACACATAAGTAAAGCTGATGAAAAAATTCTGACTTTTTTATATATTGTCAAGGAATATTTTCTTATTCCACACTGTGTGAGCTGAAGAATCACTCCACTGTAAGGGTTATTTCTGATTTTTTTTGGTATTAATACGACAAGGACGAGGTCGATATGTGGTCATGGAACACCCATGACCGACCCACATCAAGCAGCCAAATTGGTTTGTGGTTTGCAAACTTTTTATTGAAGTAAAATAAAAAAGATAAAAAGTTTTTTTTACATAATGATTATGCCAATCTACATAGACTTACCTATCAAAAGTAGCTCCTATTTTCCCGACTAGTACTAGGGTTCGCTCTTCCTTTTCTGTTCCGTCCACTATATTGGTATTTTCTAGAAATACTGGTAGTTGATCCGATTCCCTTGGCAACACTTAGGAAAGCATCCATGTTGTTCTCCTGGGCCCATGGTTTAGTACTTGAAAGAAGAAAAAAATTATACAAGTAATAAACTATTCATTGCTCAATCTGTATCTTTGTCAAATCGTTGTATCTTGCATCATATAAAGGTAACTTAGTTTTTATCATTGTGAGGGCTCTATCATGTTGTCGCAAACATAACAAATATGGAATATTAATCATATGTAAAGGAGTCATAGTGTCGGCAAAACAAAAGGTTAGTTTGCAATTTCAGTTTATGTGCAAATTTTGGGCTCCATTCAACTGACAAAAAACCACAATTGAATTTATGGTTTCATCCACATGGGGGAACGGGTTGGCACAGCGTATCTTCCTCGCCTTCACCAACGAGGTCTCGGGCTCATCCCGCAGGGGCTCATTCTAGGTGGCTTATGTGAATTGGTCCTGCAGGTTTATCCCCCCCCCCCCCCCCCCTTCCTGGCACCCGGTTTCTCCTTGCTTCTAAAATTGAGCTTCTTCGCATAAAATCTGTGCTGGTATTGTGGTTGCTCTGATGTGCTGAGCGAGTGAGCGCCTTTCATGGCTATCGCACAGCACCTTGAGCACGTTTACGTGGATATGTCGCACTTTAAAAAACACAATTATGATTATTCATACCTTCACACCACTATGCACAACTCCCTGAATTTCCCTAAATAAACAACCCACAAATGACGATGACCACGGTGAGCAAGTACTTGATTGACAGTTGAGAATTTGATCCCATCTGCTATGTCTGTTGCTTGTTTATAATATGCCATGGTACTACAGGACCAAAGCTCTTCTCTTTTGAATTGGCACAACAAAACTCTCTCTTTGAATGTACAAACAAGTGGTTCTCGATCCAATAGGGTGCATACTTTCGCGATCCACCTTCTTCCACTTCCATTTACAACTTAACCTGAGATGACCCGTGACCCTTGACCTCATTATCATATGGAAGGTTCCCATGTTGCAGTATGCCCAAGTTGGTACAAAATTACAATTGGATTGCAACTTTTCAAATTATGCCAATTTGATGTTTTCAGCCATTTTATAACTGCTCATATGACCTTTGACCTTGGTATGTGACACCTGACCTTCATATGAATGTTCCCAAGGGGCATATATGATCCAAGCTTGTGTAGCAATGGGACGTTTACTTCTCAAATGCGGAACTTTCTCAGAATGTTAAAACCTTTGAAAATACAGGCAAATGAGCCGCACCGGCAAAACGGCCACATGGTCAACGTACTTGGGTGTTTCTTGCAAATCTTTGCAGACAACACAAAAAAACACTTGAATAAAACATAGAGTTGGTTTGTTTCCGAGTGGTGTGAACATAACTGTTCACTATCTTTGAATGTCCTATATCCCAAGCAGGAGTGTGAGGGGGCCATGGAAAGAAAAACGAGGAAAAAGGGGAGAAAGAGGAAAGAAGAAAAAAAGGAAAAAAAGGGAGTAAAAACGCCAAAAACAGGCTGAAAATAAATTTAAAAAACGAGGAATCCTCTTAAATGAGGAGGGAGATTCACACTACTGCAAGACTTGATTTTCTGGACCCTATTGTTAATTCAACACCATTATTTCCTTTTGACGTCGATTATGATCCAAGTGCCATGGGAAATTATCGCTCTGCTAAGACCTAAACGTCGATTCTGATCCAAGTGCAAGGGATGATCTCTCTGCTTAAGAACTACTACGTCGATTTTGTCCAAGAGCACGGGGAATTATCGCTCTGCTTAAGACCTACTTACTGTGCTGTCACAGTCAACATTGGGTAAAGGTTGTAACCTTTGACCCGTCATCTCAGCAAACTTTGTCGGTGGAGGTAGTTGGCAGGCATCTCCATCAATGTCCTGGCAAAGTTCTGACAGTTGGCAAGTGTCAACCCTCTTTTCCATGCACTTCATCACTGAAAAGGATGAAAATGTAAGAAAGGTTCTAATTAACAGCAAAAATATTTAGACATTTTTTAAAAAAATTAAAAAATATTTTTAAAAAAATTTAGATTTTTACACGGTTCCATTGGTAAGGGAATGATAACATTTAGAGACGTGCACCTGGAAGAGAGAGCACGGCTCCAGAGCGATGACGATCCGAGCAAAATTGGTGAACTGGACGAGCAACTGCCATTGGATGAGTGTGAAGGGGCTCGTCCCGCACGAGCCACGGAGATAAAATTTGCGGCGAGTTAATTGAGTGCCCCACTTCAAGTACCAAATCGAGTGGAGTATTATGTCGTGCCGCGGAGTAGATTGATGCGAATTTGTTTCTTTCTATTACAACTTTTGCCATCCAATACAGCATGTTGGGCCTATAGTTATAAGTAAAAATATGGTAGAGAAGGTAAACTCCCCGTAACTTCTAAATTGTAAACAATTAGA
>JAMKCH010029720.1:0-17631 GCA_023653785.1 Ophioderma brevispina | reverse complement strand
TGATAGCTTTGTCCAGCCCTAAGGTTAGGCGTGCATGTCTAGCTTTCATGCGTATTGGTGTAATTCGCAGAGTTAATTGCAAGCGTACTCAGTTGCATGTGAGATACCCAGGCAAATTCGGTGCTCGAAAGTGAACGATATTTCTCCTAACTGCTGGCCAGAAGAAGTACATTGTATCCTCGGATGAAAATTGTCAATGCAGAGATGTAATTTGATTGGCTGGAGTCGCTTGCCATGCAACTTTGTCTTGCCATTCTAAACTCGTCATGCAGGGGGAGAGCGTGGGCCAAGCGGTTTAGGGTGCTTGCCTGTGGCGGCAAATTTACTCAAAAAATCCGATCCCGGTTTCGAATCCCGGTGGGGTCTCTTGCTGGATTTATTTGGGTGCCAATTCTGGAGTTAATCTTTATACATACTATATGATTAATAACAGAATACCGCTCTCCTCCGTGGTTTCCCTTGAATTGGGCAAATGAATAATGAGAGCATCCCGTCCCTTCGGCGGGGACTATAAGCCCTCGGTCCCATGTACAAGAGTCCACAAACTGTACATGTACACGCAGTCAAGTGTCGATAAGAGTATGTGTAAACCCCTGCTGTTCCCAATTCGCCCCCCTACCCAGTTCCTCAAAAGTTGGGCCATGTAATAGCAGCCGTATCATGGATACACAAGGTCCCCCCCTGATCTCTTACTCAGTTGAATAAATCCTGACCCACCACAGACGCCTTACCGTCAATGACTTTGGATAGCGCAAAGAAAAAGACCAGTTCCATTCAGAAATTCATGTTTTTATTGGCTTGAGTAATTGTCAGTGCAACTTTGTCTTTGTCCATCATCCCCAGTCATGCATGAATGGTCTGTTACACTTGGCTTGCGTAGCTTGTCAGTGCAACTTTGTTATGTCATCCATAACCAGTCATACAGAGAAATGTCTTGTTGTATTGGCTTGAGTAACTTGTCAGTGTACTTTGTTAGTCCATCCTACCCAGTCATACAGATTTAAATTCATGTTGCATTGGCTGGAGTAGCGATGCATTTGCAATTTTTGTCTTGTCATTCTACCCAGTTATACAAGAAATGGGTTTATGTTATGAAAATATTCTGCCTCCTCTCTGCAGTTTAATAGCAGCCCAACTACTTTCCCCATTTAACAATGTCCCAGATATATTTTTCGAAATGGAAGATGGAATTTGATTTAAACCCAAAATGGTGTTAGAATGGTGTACTGCACACACTTGTTCACTAACATTGGCCGAAGTGACTTTATTCATGCCTGGGTCACATATCTGTCTTCTACTAAAACCTATTGATAACCGACAAATAAAGATCTATCATGCTATATATTAGCCTTCACATTTCTAATTTTTATCCCCACTTACGAGCAAACTGTCTGCCGTCACCAAATAATGGTTGAGTTTCATTCATAATTGCAAAGTTCTGCGAGTTGGGTTTGGCAGAATATTTATGGGTTTGCTTATCGTCACCATTTTGGTCATATTTGAAACTATTTCCAAAGGTTTAAAAAGAATGCAGAACGGTATTAGAATTTCCCTGTTTTTCTGGATTGCTCACATTTAAAGGCACATCATTGATTAGCTAATCAGAAATGGACAAAATCATCAAAAATCAGAATTTTGCTAGTCTGTAACCAGTATAGGCATCCTAACATTCCCTGCAAATGATCGGACCTACAGCACCCAATAAGGACAAAATCGGAATTTTAGTCCATTAGTGTCCGTATGGAACTTACTTCTCAACACGTAATTGTGGAGATTCGTTATTTGAGCCTGTCGTTTTTTTACTTTTCTGTCAATTCCTCGGGTTGAAAAAGTACTTATGAAAATCTACAGACTTCTTCACTTTAAGCTATTCCTAAAATTTCAATTATTTTGATCCTTGGATAAATCACTGATAGTGGTGTTTAAGTGAAGGTAAATGAAAGTGCTACAGAGGCTACCAAAGAGCCCAGGCCAGTGGGTTGTACGTTGGGTTACAAGCAATTGATTATACTTGTTAACCCTTGTTATATATTTGAAATAAAGTTGGGTCCAGTGCCGTTATTTAATTAAACTTGCCCTTAATTATAACATAATGGAGCAATTTTTTTTTTTATATTTGTTTGTCAGAAAAAAAATTTTGAATTCTTATGCAACTGTAGATTCAAAGCCTTCTTTTTCATAAATTGAAAAACATTTTCTCTGCTGTTATAGTAAAATACATCCCGGTCCCCGGACCGCGTATGTCGTCTGAATGCGCCAAGATCACATGAGGTCACCGAGGTCACGAAGGTCACATGATGACACCAAATGTCCGCCCCACCCCGCCCCCTCCTTCCACCAGTTTGCATCATCGTGCCCTATGGAACTCATAACGGCATGCAATATATTGAATGGTTAACATTTATAGACCTGACCACAGACAAAACACATACACGCATACACTTCCTTGTGCAGAACCACACACAGGCGAACATCGTATTTTACGCGATCGTAAATTCCCCGCCTAATGTCAACGATCACATAAACCTGCGATAATGCAAACAACAACCCCACCCCTCCCCAACACCCCGCAACACCCCCCCAACACCCCGCAACATCCACCCCAACACCCCGCAACACCCCACCCCCCCCCCCTCCAACCAACACCCCACAACTCCCACACTCCACCCCCCCTCCCAACACTCTGCAATACCCACCCCCACCCCTCCTTAACACCCTCAACACCCCCACTCCCCGCAACACCCCACCCCCACTCCCATACCCCTTAACACTCCTACCCCATCCCACACTCCACCCCACCTCACCACCCCGCAACAACCTACCCCTCCCCAACACCCTCACCCCTCCCCAACACTCCCACCCCCTCCTAACCGCTTCAACACCCCACCCCATCCACCCTCCAAACGCCCCGCAATCCCTCCCCCCTCCCCAACACCCCGATGGCATAGTAGTGCTCATGTAGCGAAGGAATTTTGCATATCCGACTTAACCCGTTTCAGAGATACAACAATTGCGCATATTTAATTAGCTCATTTGCATACCTAATCCGCTGGCTGCATAGATCACATACTTTCAATTGCAAGAAGATGTGGCCCATGATAGCTTTCAAGCAGCACAGGAATTTTGAGTATCCCAATGTACGTGTCAAAAATATAGCAATTAACGCTGATTTTTGTCATATTACTTAGCTTCATTTGCTACTCAATTTGCCAAAACACCCAAAAATCTAATCAGGTCGAGACTCTTCAACCCGCTTCCTTCCAACCAGGTCCATCATTATAAACGGCCTTACGGAACCCAGAAACTTTGTACACAGGCCTTGCGGCAAATTTCATAAATATGCAAAGATATCTTATTAGCATATTTTTAACGCCCAAAATCTAATAGGTCGAGAACGTATCAACCCGCTTCTTTCCACCCAAGTTACATCATTGTTTGCCCTTCCGGCACTCCAGATAAATCTTATACAACATTGGGTTAACATTTTTTTATCACGGAAACGGACGACGGACGAAGACGGCCGCTGCTCATTTTATAGTCTAAGTTCCAAACTCGTTCGGCGGGACAAAAAGATGATTGTGGCACATTTTGGTTTCCATTTCCAAGCGGAACCTCCTGTCAGATCATTGGTTCACTTATATTCTTGCCCCTCTATAACTTTTGCATTTTCTTTAAAAAAAGGTTTTTCTTTTTCTTTGTGTATTCTCCGGTTTCCTCCTGCTTCTAAAAAATCGAGCTTCTTGGTCACTAAATCTGTTCTGGTCTATGGTTTCTATGATTGCTGAGCGCCTTTCATGCACCGCACCGCGCCTTGATCACGTTTACGTGGATATGTCGAGTTGAAAATCAAATTATTATTATCAATTGCCTGGTCTTCAACTGCAAAGTTCTGTTTATGAACGGAAAGCCTCACTTTCATGAGGTGGAAATAACAAATGTACTAGTAGGTAATGGTTTGGAAAACGAACGTATAACAGGGTATTTTGTGATCCACTGCCGATACCTCAAAGAAAAAATGTGATTTGAATAACCTCTGAATATGGTGGTGGGGCGTACCTGACACTGAAGGGACCTCGGGGCGGAGGTTTGTTGCAGAAAATAGGCTGATTTTGAATTTTTAAAACCTCGGGGTGTGTATATATTATTAATCTGTCCCTGGAGATGGCCAGCGCACGATAGGTGAAAAAAAAAACAAACCCATGTGCGCTTGGCCGGATTCGAACGGCGACCTTCGTATTACATGCACGATTGCTCTAACCAAACTGAGCTATCAAGCAGGGTTGGGAGAAGAGCGATAGATATCATTCTATATGTGTTAGGTTCGAAGGTGTCCTTCCTTTATACGCATGCATCAGAACTGTTATTTAACAATTACGATTTATCTTTGTTTTGAATTTTAACTATTAGTTCTCCAGGTAGACAAGGATGTATATATTTTTAATCTTTCCCTGGAGATGGCCGCGCAAGATAAGGGTTGAAAAAAACTACGAAGGTCGCCGGTTCGAATCTTGGCCAATCGCACATGGGGTTTTTTTCAACCCTATCGGTGCTGCTGGCCATCTCCAGGAAAGATTAATAAATATATACATCCTTGTCTACCTGGATAACTAAGTAGTTTTAAATTTCAACACCTCGGGGTGTTTGCCCTGCCTCCTACTCTGGTGATTTGCCTACTTAAGTAATATGTGGCCTAATCTTACAACACAGATTCAATCAACTTTAGAAAAAAATTCTTAATTTATGTATTTTCTTTCCATCAATGGACAGAATTAACCATACAGATGTCCAATGGGGCATCACAACAGCACATGCAGCACAGAATCAGGAACTTTTTAGAAATGACCTGTTCGTGAAGTATCTAGTGAACCATACACAAAATGCAGGTGCGTAGGATTAATGCACTTTTTAAGTGTGAGTGCGTAATAAGACAGTTGCATAATCTTTGTCATTGATATTACTGGTTTACAGCGGCACGGGCACATTTTCAACAAAAATATGAAGGAATTCAGTTTTCTATCTCTGCGCCAGAGAGCCCCTTTACCGCCATGGCCCAAAACATGTCCTGACTAAACTCCCGCATGATAAGACCCCGGACGGGCCGCCATACTTCGCAGTCACTGGACAGGGTAGAAAAACGAGGGCTCTGAACCAGAGGCTACAGTTTGCTTGCAATGAAAGTCAAGTGTCATACAAAGAATAGAGATATATTTAGTACATAAAAAATAAAATACCCAAACCGATACCTGAGCCTTTTATAATATAAGTCCTTATGTAATTTACACAAATCTTAAGTTGCTGTAATTTATATATCAACAAATCTGTCTATGACATGAATATCATAGACTTGTACGCATTGATATTAAAAACCCACAAAGGTCACAGACCGGTCAAACAACTGTGCATGCCGTGTTTTTCTTGTGTTAACTCCATTTCCGTCATCTGCTGAATAATATCACCAGAGTCATTTTATAATTATAAAATTTTTTGTTTTACCCATAACTCGATGGTAGACTAATGTTATAAAAGCTTTCAAACCCATGCAAAAATATCATTTCGGCAAATCTTGAGGGTGCGCTATTTTCCAGATGTGCCATGTCTCTTTAAGATTCTCCCGGCTGAACTTAACGGAACTACTGACATGCAATTTGACCACTTATTTACACCTTCTTCCCCCCAATTACATTCCCTCCCTCCTCCAATTAATCTGAAGGGAACTCGCTGTTTTGACCCCATGCAATTGGCTCTTATTTTAAAACAATTTTAAGCAGTAGTGACAATTTTGACAACTGATACAATCAGGGACATACAAGACGATTACCTCTGCAAAAATCAGAAAAATCCATGTGGAATCTTATACCAAATAACCTACACGGGTCAGGTTTTGTATGTATAGCACCCTCTATATGTCCCCATTCTCCAAAGAGAGAGGTGTTAAACTAGATTTTAAGAAACACATCTTTTGCCCACAACAGAAATTTTGTAAAATTTACCAGATTAAGTCAATTGGTATACAGAATCCAACTTGGTTATCACAGTGTGCGTCGTTAATATTTTTGTTTTATCGGTGTTTTTTTTCATTATAAGTGATACTTTCAAACAGCTGGGGAAAAGTATGGTCTTATTTCTTGGTGAAATATCTTGCTGAAAACACAACATTTTCTCATTTTTTGGAGTGTCTAAAGAACAAACAAAACAAATCTATGACCCTCATGATACCTCACCTGATTTGGCTTTTAATAAAAAAAAAGAAACTATTTCAGACAAACAAAATTTGGCATTTTAACAAATTATAACCATTCATAGTATATCCAATTAAGAAAAACAAAACACAAGACAGCAATGGTTAGGCCTTTAGCTTTGCCGAAATAAAATATGCATGATAATGAAACACCCATCACCAAACTGCAGTTAGAAAGCTTGCACCAAAAGGAAAGTCTTAGAAAGCATGCAAAAAAGCTAGTACACCAGGCAATAAGACATGCACAAAAGGATGCAAAGTAATCAATCACAACTATTACTTCATTAACAAATAAACCAAATCATCTATATTTTGCATTTATTTTTTTTCACCTTGAAAATTAACATTTGTATAAAATCTAGTAGAATTTATACTCTGCCCAGCTTGAAGTATGAAGTAGAGATGCGGGTGAATACATTGTACCGACTTTCAGCATATGCGTAAGGCACAAGCGCATTGCAACCAAAAGGCGGCAATGGGTAAACACATGCTTCGCTTCATACTTCAGACAAGACAAATTAAAATATTTCATGCTTTGTCAAACAATGTATCCCTTGTCCTACTATGGGCAAATTTTACAAAGCGTTACAATGCATCATATGTCCCTCAACTCATTAAGTTCAAATACACCCTAACTCTTAACAAATAAATCCTATATTAAGAGTCTCGGTGAATTTTGGACTTACGATAGGTTTAGGACTTCAGATCCATCGTAACTCTATGAAATCGACCCAAGGTACAAAAAGAAAGGGAGTTTCCGTAACTTTACCCATCTGACACATTTATGAATTAGGAAACCCTTCACAGAATAAAGCACAGGTTTATTCTGTTACAGTTTCCGAATTCATAAGTGTGTCAGAAAAAAGTGCCAGATGGGTCAGCTTACGGAAATCAAATACAGTGTCCATACAGTATCCCCCCTTCCTCCACAAAACAATGTCCTCCTGAGGATGATTGCCAAATTTTCAAATTAAAAGCTTAGTGATTTTTAATATTTTTACAGATTTGTGAAGCCCATTTAGTCACTGGCTCGGAAAGCAAAGGCTGTTGTGTAACCGTGTCATTTTCCATTTTAATCTGAGAAGACTACAGAGGGTGAATAGCCCTTGCTTGAAATATTGTACTGCACCTTTTCAAGAGAGCTTTGTATGATAGAGTTGTTGCCGGTGCCTAAGGGTGTATCTGTGTTCCAATAGATTGGTACCAGGACAATGGTACTCGAGGTACATCAAGCACACTTCCTTGTCAATCAGAACATGTTATAAGTGGGCTCGGACCTACATCCGAGATCGGTCTGAGACCACCTCAGGTAGGTAGCCTCGGTACTAGGACGTAGTACCAACGTTTGTACATTGTTAAGTGGGGCCAGCTCACATGCCACCGCAGAAACCGCTGCCTTGGCTGTGAGCAAGGACAAAATTATCACAATTCACAAAATATATCCAAAAACATGCACCATTTCTTCCTGATTAGTTGAGCAGTGGTAAAAACAGCTGGCTGAGTCGTATCCATAACACAAAGTCAATGGGACTTCTGGATTACGCTGAATCAAGAAAATTTGATACAACCATGCTGATTCATCAAAATGATTGGAATAGTTTGGCAATGTTTGGGCTCAACCAATCAGAACATGTTTTACTTTACATCAACATTTTCATCGGAGTTCCGTTCAAGTTTCAACAGGAGGAACAGAGCGATCAATTTTTTTTGCAAAATGAACTATATGACGGAACAGCGTATTTTTTAAATGCAAGAAATATATCTTATACCGAGGAAATGTAAGGAACAACATCGGGTAAGTGGGCCCGATACTACATCAGCGTTTGGCACGGGTGAGAGTACTATATCGCGATAGTGAGAATGCAAAATCAATGTGGGCTGTGCCCACTTCTATGTGGACTCAATTCAAATTAACAACATGCAAAGCATTTAACTTCCTGAAATAATATTAATGGGTCAACATTTTACCACAGACAGACAGAAACACAGACACACTACCAAAGCAATCCCTATGTACCGCTTGCTTCGCAGACGACACAAAAAAGCTCCGTTTTTGCGAATATAGATGACATATCATCTACTAGAGTCAGTGCCAGTTTAAGCTGCAACCAATCATTACTTGTTGGCTCTAGCCACTACTGATTGAATATCAGTGGTTACTTTTGATTAATGTAGTAAAGGTTTATAGTGTACCTATTGTTTACTCAGTGGTAAATAGGTAGTCCGATTAATAATTTGACAGAATCGAACACATCCGATTAATAATTTGACAGAATTGAACACACGTGAGCGTAGACTGCGTGAGCCAGGAGGAACACCGCACCTCATTGAGCGATGCGTGATTGGTCGAAGAATGCGCCGAACCTCCACGTAGCTTGTTGCGCTTACATGAAGTGTGCGTATCTCCTGTCCAAGTAATTTTTAAGCCCACTGTAGGTCTTATAACATGGGGTATCAATATTTGCCATTCTTAATGCCTGCACACAAGCAACGAGTGTCTACTGATGTTCAAGCATGCATGCATACACTACACATAGCTTTGGAATTGTGATCACGACTACAGACCGTTTTCAACTGAAATTTTTTGGCAAACCCGATCATTGCACCAAACTACAAACACACGCACCAATCAGCTGCAGGTACCAATGCCGATCCAACAATAGGGTAGCCTTTGCGTTTTATGTGTACGCTCGTTTCTCAATATTTCTTAATATCCCTGGTATTTCATTGGTTGAATCAATGCAGACAAGAAATTGGTTTATGCAACCTTGCGTGTCAGGCTTCCAAAGATTTCCGCTCAGTAGTTGAAAAGGTCTATAGCATGGGCTCATCGTTGTTGTGCAAGAGAAAAACCTGGTGTTTTAGAGCCCTGGAATCATGTAAAGCCTTCCTAATTTATTTTACATAGAAGATTTCCTTTAAACATGTTCAGGCCAAAAACACCGGTTTTTCCTGCCAAACAATATAGACATGCATCCTTCATATGTTTTGTGTTAATTACGATTGCGTTGACAATGATAAAGACAAAGAACGCAATAGATGCCTATACACAGCACCGTAACAACTATCAAGCTATGGTGTAGCCTGGTTACACATCTCCCCGAAGGGTGTTTTGAATCAATCCCCAAATGCATAGCAATGTACCTATGCTGTGAACTGTACTAAACACATGTCAGTACTTAGTGTTCCAAACGTGTAATAACCACACTAGATTTCATTATCATGCTAAAAATTGCCTAATTACATGCTTTGTGGGCTAAAATGAGGCATTAAAGTCGAGGTTTTTGCGGTCAAGAACACAGCATTTCTGATTTTTGTTAGATCACAATGACCCTATTCAGTAAATTTGACTTTCCCCAAACTGGTGCATTGTGGATTGATTTCAATACACCCGCTGAGACATCTCCCACACACCAGGCATCGTATAGACAGTTGATGTGTGTATGCTACAGTTATTATCTACAACACCGTCACCATGCAACCAAAAATCATGCGTAATTCTACCGCAAATGATGAAATTAAAAATGGCAGTTAATAAAACCCGAGTGTCACATAAATGAGTAGTGTATGGATGAAGTATAATCTCAATTTTTATATCTAGTGTTTTTGTTATAACACCATCCCTTTGCCTGTGTGTTAAACAGGCAACTTAAAGTATTTTACAAGTTTTTAACACTCAAGAAGTATTTTTTTTAAATAACCACATCGCACATTCCCCAGCATGTGTGTAATGATGCAGTCATACTCGATTTGCAGAGTGTTGGCCGATGCTAGCCTTTTTGCACATGCTTTTCACGCAATGCGTTATTTTTATAAGCATCTTTACACGCAAAGCATGTTCAAAAGGTTTCGCATGCCCAGTGTCTGTCGATGAAGTACGAACATGCATCATGAATTGAACCAGTTTTTCTGGGGATGCACTATTTAAAAACAATGACTTGGGCAACTCACTTGCTAAACCATGGTCCAGTAAGAGAAAAGGTACTTGCCTGTTTACGGTAATGACAACTTTTAATTATCATTTGTTAAATGAACTTGTCGAATGTCATAATTACTGGTGATTAATTGATAAAGATGTCATTACCATAGATAGGCAAGTACCATTTCTCTACTCTTAAACCATTGTTTAGTCCTTAAACGATACTTGATAGGTATCATAATTAACCAAAACATTCCATTTGCAAAGATTAATGACACTTTCAATTAATCATTACAAGTTTTTGGCAAATGGGTCATAAAACTTTTTTTATGAAATCAGCAACAAGTATTTGACCATAAACATAACTGCTTTACGATACTCTTAATACCACATATGATACAACTAGTTCTATTAAGATGCAGTGTTGGGAGCTCCAATGTAGATACAAACTCTTGTCGGGTCTTTGGTTGCACATCCACCCTCAAGCACACAACTACATCATCATGTCTGCGACTATGCAAGCTCTTCCCGTTGCTACCTTAAACAATGCCAGATCCAGAAACCGTAGTCTTTGAGGCACACACTTTTATATTGTATCCATTCGACCATTGCAAACTTTGTAGCTCCAACATTATTGGAAGGATACTTGAAAATAATCCTCCTTCTAACCTTCAAGCTTCTTTCTTCGCTCTCCAAATGAACTACAGAGTTGCTTTCCATCTTCAAGATATGAACCGATTGATGTGAGGTAATCACAAGATTCCGTATGATCTGTATGAATTTTCTCAAACTTCTAGGCCATAATGGATGGCCTTGCAGAGGTTATCCTCCATCACAAGATTGAATGAAGTCTTGACGATGTTTTTGCATCTTTACTTCATCCAGCCGGAACTGATTGGGACGTCACAGCTTTCACGCAGTCCTTAAACTAAAATGCAGTATTTGTGCGAAAGGTATTTCTGACCCCTTAGTTCAGGCCGGACTAAGTATTACCAGGCATATACTTATTCACCTGCTATTTGTTTTTTATTCTCACGACAATCACTTCTACTGTCAATGAACACTTTCGTACACTTTCCAACTTTTCCTCGGAATCAAATTTTGCAACTGCAATTTATCACCTTGTTTTTTATTTTTTTCTGAGGGGGGGGTTAAATTGCAACATTTTTTTTTTTTGTTTGGCTTGAAATACAAAATTTCCACTTCCACAGTACACAACAAAAAATACTCCTCTTGAGGATATTTTAATATCCATAACCTCATCCCAAAACTAAGCTAAAATGGACAATTTTTATATTATCTGAGACACCATCTAAAGGGGTCTCCATGGGTTAAATTCAACATTTTGTGACGCTCGTACACGGCTGTTCTGATCTTGCAACACAGCTTTCTGGCTCTTAATCGACACAGCTGGTCTTAAGATCTTTGACACTAGCATTCTGCATTCTTTTCCACTGACAGGCAATCAAAGTCTTGTGACACTGCGACAGCCATAGTTAATTTTGTTATTGTGTAAACCTCAATCTAAGTAATGCATATGTTTGCCACTATTATGTGCATATACCGTCCACGTCTGCAAATTTACGATTTTAATGGCTGAAATTTTTACAACACACGGCGGGTTATAGGACCTTACATGATTGAGCTGCTCTCTACTTGAACAACGCCATCAGAATCAACGAAATTTTGGAATTAGCTTTCGTCATCTCGGGACCCCTATGAAACATAACACAAAAATACATGGTCTCCGACCGCTTGTGTTGCCTCCTTGCGTTTGTGAATGATAGGCCTCACGACTTTGACATATGACCTATTGACCTCATAAACAAATGAGGGTTTGCATGGTAAACTCCATAAACCACGTTTTGGGGGGGGTTTCCAATTGAACTTCCACTTTCATTTGAAGTCAATTTACAACTTGACCTCACAGGACCTTTTACATGTGACCTTTGTATGTGACCTTTGCACCTCATCAACAAAGGGGGATGCCATGTTGAACCAGTGGACCCAAGTTTGGTTTAATCATTCGAAGATGTGGTAGTGTCTTCCTGCCTTACGGCAGGCAACACAAAAACGTTGGGGGTGTTTAGGATCATAAAATGCAAATTTAACCTTGCCATATTTACCAAGCCTATTTCAACAATTTCAGTTAGGGCCAAATCATGGACTAAAATAAGTGTGTGAATTAGATATTTGGGTTGGAAATTATGAGTGGTTAATTTTCCCACTGGTGGGTGAAAAATTTTTATGAGTTTTGAGTCACAGCTGCTCTCAGACATTCCTTTTGTGCAGATAATTTACAAGAGCATTTGATTGTAATAAAGCCTATGTTCCATCATCCGCTGAATGATCCGATTCAACTTTTAACCAGTAAGTAAGGAATGCGATTAAGGGCAGAGGGAAGAAAATGTTTTGGCACTTATTTTGACATGCCTCGATTGACCCCACCTTTTTTGTCACAAAATCAGCCAAACGCGTTCTTAAGTTGCCCTGAGAACGTTTTGTAAGAATGGCTGAAGCTTAACGGGATAAGCAGTGATTGGCTTGTAAGTTTAGTGTAAACAAAAATTTACATTTATTGATGTTGTATTCTGACGGGGTCCGTTCCTCAAACATGTGCGTAACCCTACGTGGATACTAACTCAAGGGTATGTCCTACATACAGACCGTTTCATACCAGTTCCACAGTGCTTTGGACAAATTGGTCACTCAGGCTATGACATAGTATGCACACAAACTGATGATGAATGAGTTCGGGAAACTGACCCCTGGTGTGTCAAAATCAGGTTTTACCTGTATATTTTGAATCGCCATCACTGCATGTCAACTTGCTATTTGCTGATTTTTCCCTATAGTGAAATTATTGGCATTTTTGGTGAAATTTTTTTTTTTAATTTTTTAGGTTTTTTCTTTTTTTAAAGTTAATTTAATATTTATTTTTGCATTATCGCTGCTTATCCTTTAACTTAATTGTCAATCACCATGGCACCAGATTCAATAGATCAATGGTTTGCTTTGAAACCAACTTACAGTTAAATAAAGTAATCGCTAAAAGTAAAAAATGATCAAATAAAGCATATACCACACGATTGTCATGTTTAAGATAAAAATATGCCATTTATTGTATTTTACAGTCCTATGCTCAGGCGATCGGTTTAAACAAGGACAAAAAGATCAAGTAAGGGTATATTTTGTGGTGTTTATAACCATACAAGCAAAATATGGTCCTCGATCAGACTGCATAATCCGTGTTGTACTTGTCAAAGTGGGTCATGTACGCAAGTTAGACATGATACAAACACGCAGGCTATTCCCGATGAATCCCACACACTCATGGAAATTACAACCAGATTTGAGTATCTGTCTCTTGTATGGGGACATTGAATTGATGTGTAATAACCATGGTCAGGTCATAATCACTGCATGGTTGATATTTGGAATTCATTTTGAATAGCCCAATAGGACACTACAAAAAACAAAAAAAATGAACAAGAAATACTAAGATTCAGGTGTGAATTTAATCATAATCAGTTCTAGTTCTTTCTTTCTTCTCCAGAGAAGAAGGGAAGGGGAAAAGCCAAAGATGTTATTTCTGGGGTGGCTGCGGGAGGGTTAAAGGGAGGGGAATTTTGCAAATCAGCATAAATGTCTTGATTACAGGCAAAAATGTCCCACTCCGCAGGACAAAAGAGTGAAGGTCGATTCAGCACGAAGATCGGTCTTTCCCATCCCAATTTTCCCTCAAAAGAAGTTTTCACAGAACTCTTCCCCCTGCCACCCACTGGCTATTCCCCTGAAGAGGGGCACAAAAAATCCTACAGTTAAAACTAATAACGAGACCCACTTAAGCAAATAACTTTACATGAGGGTCTGTTAACTTTAGCGAAAAATGCCCACTACAACCAATGCAGTACAGAGAGCCTGTGGTCATTAAATCTTTTCTTTGAACCCACCACACCACATTCACCCACCTCAAACAGCATCTGTGTTGGGTGCTTTTCGGTATTGCCGCAACTATATCGGGCTAACTCAAAAGCAGCGAGAACTTCAGAGCAGGTAAATTTCACAGTGTTTATAGAGAAGGGTAATTTACAAGAAGCCGACGCAACAATTAGTACACCACTGAAGTGCACGGAACACTTGGCATTTTGTGCTGTTTTGTACTGCTCGGACAGATGGTGCTAATCCTCTCTGAAAAAGAGTAACGTTTATGTTCAAACAAAAAACTTTTTTAATAACTGTACTGTCATAATCTTAAACATTCACATTGGCACAGTTTTCCTCTTTCTGTTCCTTTCAACACAATCAACGTTTGTGTTTTCTTTTCTTGAAGAGGAGATTCAATTTCAAAATGAATATGTTTCCTCATTTAGATCACTGAAAAAAAAATCGTGCAATAATTGGTATCGAGGAATCGATGATACGAAGTTGCCATAAAACAATTGCACTGCAACATAATTTGACAAGGGCAGAATGTCCTATAGTGCAAATGTTTTTCAGTGTTTGGCAAAGCAGACTGCATCATTACAAATAGCTAAATTATTGTCACAATGCTTACTAAACTGAGTTCAGCTATCCACATAGGAATGCAGAAATCATTTTGGTTTCAAGAAAGTGTAACATCCTATTTACAAACAACCAACAATCAATATAAAAAAAAATAAATGGCATAACAATACACCAAACAAAAATATAACCAAAAAATTGCACATATACAGGGGGGTGCATTTTTTTCTTTTTTTTTTTCAACTTTGTAACACATTCTGTTTTGACCACAAATCAGTTAAAAATTAGAGTATGCCTAGTCTCTAAACAGTGTGGCCAAAAAGGGACATTTGAATGTTTACCATTTTTTTGCTGATATACAAAATGAGCCGATATCGAAATTTTCAGGAGTAATAAGGAAATAACACTAAGTTCATTGTCAGAGTTGGATTTTATGCGTATTTCCAAATTCCAGCTTAAAATCAATTAGAGAGGGGAGATAGGATGGTGAATTGATCTTTCAACAACAATATTCATGTTGAGAAATGATGTTCCTTATTGATCATGTTAACCTTTAACAATATTTCTTTTTCTAACTATAATTTCTGCAGCCCACAACGTACAATCGATACTCTGACCTTTCATACCCTTTTTGCACTTTTGCGGGTGTCAGACACCGTTTTTGATATATAACCCTTTTGCTAGCAAACCATTTTGGTACTGTACCATCATATCAATGGATTAAAGTGATTAACACGATTACACGCTTTACTTCTTTGAACACCAAATGCACATACCAAAATGTTAAGATACAAAAAAAAGCTCATCAAACACTTACTCACCCATCAAAATCTTACCTCGGCAAAGGTTTCTTTAATGTGGAAAATGTTACCAGAACTATTGCCGTAAATGTTACCAAAGAAATTGGTCCAATTAGCAGGACAGAGGATAGAGAGGTGCCCAAATGGGCACTCTATCAACATTGTCCTGTCCTAATTTCCTAACATCTTCAAGTCCTGAAAGATCGTCTATGGTTAGACTAGTGTTGAGACGGGCTTCCTTTTTGTACAGCCTATCTCAGAAGTCTTAGAGACTAAATGTAGTGCTTCCAGTTTGTGAAATCCACTCAAATACTGGCAAAACTAGATAGGCCACCAATGTGTGTTTAAAAAAAGGTTGCCATTGAAACAACCACAATCAATTTCAGAAAGACCACTCATCAGGTCTCACTCCAAATACACGATTGGCTTTAGCTACACCCTTTGTGATCGATAAATTCAATTGTGATCAATAAATTCAATCTTGTTTGAAATACATATGTCTGGCTTTTCACTTTTTCATATCTAGGCAGGTCGATTACTGCATTCCTCAATAAGCACTTGTCACTTTTAAAAGCACTCCTCCGTAAATTGGCACCTTTGTTCATAAGCTCTTCAGCATTTTGTTCCATAGCACCCCTAGGAATGTAATATTTGGGTATACGTAGATGGCGTAGCTTACTTTTCCAGGGAAAAAAATCTGAATGTATTTGTAACCTAAAGTACTCCCACAAAGTACCCTATATTCCTGCACCTTTAGCTTTTCTTATAACAAGTCTACTGGTTGTCCAATTACATCATAAAACCCTACAATGGCCCAATCACATTGGCCAATAGATCACAGAGGTAATAGGCACCTAGAGCTATTAAAAATCTCAATTCCCTTGCACAGTTCAGTACCTCCCTTCACCAGTTATTTTACAAATACAACCCCTGGTTTTTTTGGTATGATGTATTATACCGAGATCACATAAAAAAAAGAAAGGTCAGTTCATGTCATGTATGACAAGTACAACCCACTGAACTGTGTACTTGTGGATGAAGCATATTGTAACTCATAGTGAAGCAAAGTTTGGGCCATGTTCATTATTGGGAATACAGTACTTGACCTGCCCGTAGACTCTATCCACTTAGGGCTTTAGCCTTCTGACATTTGTATCGTAAAAAAAAACAGATCTTGATTAAAATATTTACAACTTCTTTAAAAGACCACACATAATACAAATAGCTTAATAGGATGTATTTATTGACACTTACAGACACACTGGTCTTAGTTACGTTGTTTGTTTACCACCGTCATACCCATTCTCTATCATACACCTGATCCAAATAGCGTTCATCCGCAGCAAAAACTTTCTCACAAAAATCTAGTCGTTGCATACAATTCCTTGTTTAAGCACTTCATCTAACCACCATCAAATTGGTCGAAGTTCATATAAGGCACTCCTAAGCCACAATTAACCTATTGAAGACATATACATCGCGACCTAGTAAAGTTCAACCATCTATATTATTTGGGGGGCCAATGTACTTGCTTTTTATTCTGTATGAAGCGATTAGCCAGGAAAGGGAATGTTGGAGAAAGCCTGCGTTTCTCAAAAAGAAACAAAACGTTTTCTTCTCCCAAAATTAATCACCGTTTCTCATCTGATTTTATTCATAGCTAGCTGTTCCTGTTGGTGTATGTGTTTTCTTCTTTGGGAAATTGAACAAAAGATTCTGAAATCATAAGCACTTAACCTTAGTGCAAGTTAAAGTTTCACAGAAATAAAGAACTTAAATTGTGTTCTTCCCTTTACTTTGAGAAACTACATAGAAATGGAAATGTAAAAAGCAATAAAGCAATGACCCATATGAGTGATTACATGTAAGATGTTACAGCTATGAAGAAATGAGTTAACCTTCTAGTGGCAGACATCAAATGCCCTATTATACTTAGGATATGAATTCTTTGGGTCTCTTGGATCGATATTTAAGGAATGAAAGGAAAGATGATCGCGAGAGATGCAACGCTGCACAAAAGGTTAAGTGTTGAAGGTTGTGTGAAGGAATCTTATATTTTTTTTGGAGAGGGATCAGGAATGTGGAGAGAAAGGACAGATTGGCAATTGTAGGGAGAATAATGTGGGTTCAACTATCACAAATGGCCCTGACTTGCCTTTTGCACATGC
>JAMKCH010029719.1:0-17556 GCA_023653785.1 Ophioderma brevispina | reverse complement strand
TGTTATCGCATCTTACTTTCACATGGAAGCGGACACCTTGAAAAGCAAAACTCCCACCATGCATTGCGAATAAAATTCCCAAACTGTAAATGGGATGCTTAGCCACTTTTGTAATCAATCAATCTTGCAATTTAAATACTCTTTGACATTCCACAGAGTAAGGTGGCTATCTTTTCCAAGCAGTGCCAATTCCTGGGTTGCATATGATGACCTGAACCAGCTTGTCAAAGACTTGTTGGCAAAACGCATGATGTCCATTCCTACTACAAGCCCAGGTCTAAGAGAAAGATATCATTAAATGCAAACATCTACAAAGAACTTTCATTTAACTACACTGTAAGCTGTGGTTCCTTTTGAGTAATGTTGATTGGGTGAAATCAATCCTTGTATGTGACTTTGAAGTGAAATTATGAAGTTATAACAGTGCCATATTTGTCGTGTAATATTCAGTGAAGTTTCAGAAGGTGCACAACTTCGGGGTTACAATGAGAGGAAAAAAACAATCTTCATGTAGGTGGCATTCATTGGTAGTGGACTGCACTATGAAAAAAAAAAAAAATGATTTTCACAATTTTGACCCAGAATAAAAGACTGCAGTGGGACACCTTGGTGTGAAAGTGTGAATCTGGTTCAAAACAAAAAATCACGCGTGTTTTTTTT
Organism: Ophioderma brevispina; assembly: GCA_023653785.1. Lineage (NCBI taxonomy): Eukaryota > Metazoa > Echinodermata > Ophiuroidea > Amphilepidida > Ophiodermatidae > Ophioderma > Ophioderma brevispina. The sequence continues at coordinate 16,896 of JAMKCH010029719.1, read as the reverse complement.
TTTTGTGCAAATTTTAGTGTATTAGGATCATTAAATATTTATAATTTAAAAACAGTACAATTGGCACAGCACATTTGAACAGGTACACTTCAAAGTACAGTGCCACCAAAAGACATTGATTAAATTGTGCACGCCGTATTTGTATTATTAATGTATGTTAAAGGTTTACAACCGGTTATAGAACTTCCTTGATTTTTCTAAAGAATGTGGTAAGATAGCCTGATGTCAGATAAGATAGTTCTTTTTAATTATGATGAAGTGTGTATTTGCAAAAGGGGCATAAATTAAACCACGTCACATTAAACCTGAAGTAAAATTAGTATGCCATTTGTTGAAGCGATTATTTGGAACGGTAAATGGATACATGTGAAAATTATTTTTTCCCCAAAATCGCAGAATGTCAAAGCCTACATTCACGTGATTAGCTAATGTGATTTAGTTTTCCGTATTTGGCTTATTCATGATCAGAAATTTTGAGAGTCTAGACCAGAAGCATATGTGAAACTGTGGACTGGGGCAACTTTTAGTACATTTATTTTAATTCAAAACCAAAAAGTGCCCCTAAAGCAACTATAGTCACATGCTTTTTTAATTTGAATCAGAATAGCTACAGTCTTTACTCTCTCTACAAGTATCAGAGTTAAACAATTAAAATTAACTAATTACACTGATCTATTATTTTTATGTAACAATGAAGAATTAGTGGTGAGTGTTTTCACAAGAGTGAAATATTTTAATTGGTGACAATGGTATTTTGGACACGGGATTCTGAGAAATGGTGGTAAGGTATTAGACACACATACTTTTGTGGTAATGCAGGCCTATAATTACAGGCTGACTCCACCCACATACACTCCTCCCAATCACAGAATAAATAAATGTACACACACCACACACATCTAAGATACATACATACCAACAAACACATGGCATACACATACGCAGGCATTCACAAACACAATAACCCAGACACCACTGAGACACAACAACGCCTTTGTGCATATACCATGTACACATACACACCTACAACCTACAACACCAGGTAGACATACACGCACACGCGCACACACACCACACACACACACACACCTCATGAATACCAAAAACCTTTTCATTCTCATAACACAAGCACACCAAAACAAAAACAAAATGGTAAACTATTACTTAATAAGGTCTTCTCCTGTATGAACAGGGAGCTCTATTGAATACTTATCCTGTGGTTTATTATTCAGCAAAGCTACTTGTAGAGTTTTGAAAGTAGTCAAACAATGGTGTAGCTATGTAACTGTAAGTACTCTAAAAATAATTATCATCTCTTTATTTTGGCACTATGTGCCAGAATTGGAGTGTATTTTGGTCAATAGTTTTTCTGATATTGTTTATAAATGGAACCATCAGACTACAAGAGAATGGTATTTTTCTTCTCTTAAAGTAAGGAGCCTTATCACCTTCTTTAGTCATGTGATGTTTTCAGATTTAAAAGGGTAAAATGGTGGTAATAAGATTTGAGTATCAGTTATTGGAACCTAATTACGGTATTTGTTCTTGTCCTATTAATTGCATGTAGGCACACCATTGCTATAACTGTTTCCAAAGAGGAATATAGATTGTGAATGTCAGGCCCACAAACAAGGTATTCTTCTGTACACTGTACTACAGGGAACCTATCCTAAGAGAGGTTTTTTTCTTTGTACACAGTGACTTGCAGTCACTTGCAAATACCGTGGTTGAAAGCGGTCTTAATTGAATACCGGGCGTTAACCTGCCCCTGGGTTAGCTCCTTGAATCAGCGAATCAGGATGTGGTAACTTGTGATTCAAAAATTGTGCATTTCTCTTTGGCAGTAGGGTTTTCAGAGTTTATTAGTAGTATGTAATCATTGAGGCAATTCAATGCATTCCTTCGCGTCATTGTTTTTGATTCTCTCTCTCCATTTATTTCCGTAAAAAGGACATCTGTTCACTCAGGGTGTTGTTGCCTGGGATTAGCTACCCCAATGCAATCACATGTTGGGTTGACAGACAGCTTTGTGGGGGGGGTGGGGATTGTGTCAACTGCCGTACACACTCCTGAGGCAGGGGATTCCACACAATTTACCACACCCTTTCATAGTCGCTGAGTGTAATATACATGGATGCATGTGAGGTTTTCATTATTTGCTAATTAAAATGGATTTTTCTGTTAGCTGTATTGAAGAGAGTTTATATATCCATATTGTCTTTTTAAAAGGTCTTATGTTATGGTTTAGCTAGAAACACTTAATGTTTCCGCTCGGTGGAACTCGCTGGGAACGGCGGGGGTGAGATTTGACGAGGTCGTCACCTTTGAAGGTTGAGAGCGCCCCCTCTGGTCCTTAGCGTTTCCATTGGGGTCCAGAGGTCAGAGGAAGATAAGAATGGTGATTCCGTAAATGAGAGTTGAATTAAAGAGAGATAATCCAAATATCCTTAATTATGTGTCCTTATTAATGTGTCGTGTACCCCCCGGGGAACCCCCGTCGCAACCAACCTGTTACTTGACACTTCGAAGGGGATTTTTAGGGACAATTGCTGGTATTGTGTTACAACGGCAACGTGAAATTAAGATGCGATTCTCATGACCTGGGCCCATCAGAAAGACGTGTCGCGTAAAGGCGTCGATCAAAAATTCCACCTTTTGCGACAATTTCCACTAACCCCTCGCCTATTTTTTGTTCCGAGGATATTCCGCTACCTTTCTTTAAGTTAGTTTTCATGTACAATAGTAGTTTTACCACAAACTGAATATCATTGGTCACAAAAACGCCGGCTTCAATAAATCCCGATCGTGATGCAGACGATTAAGTGTGAGTCATGGCTCGCTGAGTCGGTTTCATTTTCTCGCTGAGCATTTTGGCATTTATTCAAGCTCGTTGGCTATGAGTCGCTTCCATCTCCTTTCCCCCCTCCTTTCCCATGGATATATTTAAAACTCAAGTGTTAAATACTTTGCAAATAGGAAGACTTTAACATGCTCTAATAGTTAATAAATCCAGCTTACCATTTACTCTTGCAATGACCTCATTTGACCCTACATGACCTTCATTATCACAAATTTTATGTGGCCTTCAATTTTGACATGACATGGATGTTTACCATCAACTCCAAACTTTTGGTCTTTTAATGTGAGATTATCATAAAAGTTGGTCAATCAATGCGAATCCTACATTTTTACACAAAGAAGAGAAGGATAACAAAATGGGGGTCATTAAATTTACAGGTTATTAAAAAATAAATACCAACAAGTAAAAGTTTCAACTCTCCTGTGTTTTTCTTCTAGTCGCTGTGGCCAATGAAGAAATGCACCTAAAGCAAGGGATATCAAAAGGAGCTCATTTGATGAGACACTTGTTTTATTTACAACTGTGCATGATGTACTTTGCCTGTGCTGGGAAGTCCGGCAAGTCTTTTGAGAAAGGCGTAAATCACATGCCTATTCCCTAGGGAATGTGACCTTTAAAGTTAAGTACCAGGCATTGTGAGTCTTTTCCATATCATACAATCGCAGCCAAAAGTGATTATGCGTGGTCGATTTAACAACTTGACAGCGGAGGGCGCAAGCACACAGCAAAAGTTCTACAGGGCAAGATATGCCACTGAATATGGGTGCTTACTATCCACGCTGATAGCAGAATCTGGGTGCTTACTATCTACTTCTACTCTACTGCTGATAGCAGAATATGGGTGATTACTATCTACTGCTGAAGCATAATATGGGTGCTTACTATCTACGGCTGATAGCAGAATATGAGTGTTTACTATCTACTGGATGATAGTTTTACAATACTGCATGGTTGAAGGAAATAGGGCATACTATTTTCCCGAGGTACTTCTACGTGCCCTATCAACCCCACACCCGAAGGGTGTAGGGTGAAAGGCCCTGTAATCAGCGAAGGAAAATAGTTTGCCCTATTTCCGGTATAAACCATGTATTATTTGTTTTATTACAACACTCATTGGTGAGGTGAAGGGAAATAGTTTACTTTTCCCCCCTAGGAAATCTCATGCGTAATAAGGCATGCAGCCAATAAATAGCATGATTTTGGTCATTAATATTCCTGAGGTGATAATAACATAATGGGGTGCCATATTATATCATGTTGCATGGTTTGAGCCATTGATAGTTTTACTATCACATGGCTTGAAATAAAACAGATGATATCATTATAGAAAACAAATTTGAAATGCCTAATCGTGCAATTAGTCACATATCAATCCGGTCAAATTTTTGACTGTTCCATTTCCAATGAGAAAAGTCAAAATTTGACCTCATATATTTTTACTAGCACACTCTTAGACATTCAAAATTTGCATAGGCAGAATATGGGTGCTTACTATCCCTATGAGATAGCATAATATGGTGTCTTACTATCTACTGATGGTAGCAGAATATGGGTGCTTACTATCTACTGCTGATAACAAGAATAATGGGTTCTTACTATCTACTGCTGAGAGCAGAATATGGGTGTTACTATCTACTGCTGGTAGTGTAATATGGGTTCTACTATACTACTCTACATGCAGATAACAGAATATGGGTGCTTACTCTCTACTGCTGATAGCAGAATGTGGGTGCTTACTATCTACTTCTAATAGCAAATTGGGTGTTTACTATCTGGCGATAGCAGAATAATGGGTGCTTACTATCTACTGCTGATACAGCTTAATGGGCGCTTCCTTATCTACTGATGCTAGCCAGAATATTGGTGCGTACTATCTTTTGATGATACAAAATAGTGGTTTTACTATGTTCGGCTGATAGCAGAATGGGTGTTTCCTATCTATGCTGATAGCAAAATAATTGGGTGCTACTATCTACTACTGCTGATAGCAGATTATGGGCGCTTACTATATACTGATGATAGAATATGGGTTTATTCATTTAGCTGATTAGCAGAATATGCGTGTTTTGTTTGGTGTTTACTATCTTCTGCTGATAGGAATATGGGCCTTACTATCTTCCTGATGATAGACAGAATATGGTTCCTTACTATCTTTTGATTGATATGATAGCCGAATATGGGGTTGTGTTTATATCTTCTGCTGATAGCAGAATATGGGTGCTTATTATCTACTGATGATAGCAGATTATGGGTGCCTTATGCAAATAAATAATAGATTGCTCCAAGCTCCATGCGCATTACGTTGTATGTGTGATTAGCTTCTCAAACTCAAAAAGTAAAAGAACAAAATGGGGAGAATCATGAAAAATAGACCTCAAAATTCCAACTCTGATTTTGGTTTGTGAATTTGTCACAAACAGCTGGTAGGATGCCAATGACAGAGGCATAATTAAGGGGTTCGACAAACTGTATAAGTCCAATTTTTTTGCGTGCAGTTCTTTTCGCGAATTTGGCAACGGCCCGACATTTCGCGAGTATTTCACGATTGTCCAAAATTTGTTAACAGGGAAATGTCATTAAAGTTACTAATTGACCCCAAATATAACAATATTTTATCTCCCTGATAGATGCTTCATTTATATATTTTTAGAGTTCTTGCTATATATCCTTTCAATGCCTGCAACACATTCTGTGGCGGTGAAGTGCCATCTATTTCTTAATTCCGGGGTACACACAATCATGACCCGGTTTTTCTGATTTCCCAGACCGCTGTCTCTTTGTCAGTCATTTCTCTAGTTATTTCAGTTGCGGTGCTTCAATCGCAGGCAACTTTCCGAACTGTCTAACCGATTTTCCCTGAAAGATGTAGCGCATACAGATTTCCAGTGTTGTTTAGCCTACTATGAAGTTATAAGAGTCCGAGTACGATGGGGGGCCGATTCAAAAAGCCCATTGGTCATTGGTTTGCACTGGTGGAAAATAATACTTTTTAATTTCGTGAGTAAGGACCCCCCCCCCCTTAAAACAAGTTCCCATGGGGCTAATGGCAATCTTTAGTTATTTTACTTCATTTGCTTTTTTATCCCCATCTCTACTAGGTTAATTGTGATGAAAAATTAGAGCTCAAAGGGGAAATTATTATTTATTAAAAAAAATATACAGGGTGAGTCAAAAAACAAAAAAAAGGTACAACCAAATGAGCGATTTTTTCATTGGAAACCCTGTGTTATTATATATCTTCTTTGTATTACCATTCCTGTTTTGTTAGCTCTCATATAAAAATTACGGCATTAAAAGTGATTAACGCATTCGAAAGGTACAGCTGCAGAAGTGAAAGTACCCAAGTTGAAAGATCGACGAACAAGTTACACGCTAGAATAACCCAAAGAGTACTCTGGATTACGTTCAGTTTTGGGATTGCAGCATATCATTAGGGTCGGGATGGAATCCGACGTTTAGAAAACCCCGATTTCCGGCGCGGGATTTTCGGCAAATCCGCGTTTTTCCGCGCACTAAAAAAAATCAGTATTTTCCCGCGCAAAACATCCGCGCGCTGAAATGTGCCGAATCGGCATAATAACGCCCTACAGGGGTCCTGGTAGACAACCATATCCATGCTACCTAAGGTAAATAAAAAATAAATGATCATGTTGATGAAAATATGGAAAATTGTCGCCTATAATCCGTGATTCCCAGCCGATTAATTCCCTACGCTACCTCTTTAAAACTAGGAATAAACGACCCCAATATGCTGCAAGATTGCCAATAAATATCGCAGTGACAACTCTTTCCAGGCAATTGTTTAGCGATTATGTTCTTTACAGATACAAGCGGATCGGAGCCGAACAGGTAACCTGTCAATCAAGTAGTCTTACCTGGTGATCCAAGACTCATATATTTACTCCAGGGTCCCAATCATTTATCACAAGCATAACATCTTCAAGTTGTTTTGGTTTACCACTATTTGTCAGCGCGATGAATGAGCTATGTAAGAATCAATATGACATGTACGTCGATAGATTTTTGAGGCACAGTAAATACGCTTTTGACGAAAGGAGCCAAGTTGTTAAAGCGTGCAGCTACAAATTGATAGTAGAATCCATATCAAAGGTGGAAGAAAAATAATTTGATGATTAATATTCATTTTGAAAATGACAAGAACAACTCTCGTGGTAAGCAATTGGTTAGCACTTAAATTGTCTTTCCCGATTGTGTATTTACAATAAAGCAATACCTTACCCCCATGAATTAAATGGATCAATCCACACATTTCAGTTAAACAAGATTCAATTCATCTGATAATCGGGGGGGGGGGCGTGCCCAATTGTAGTAACACAAGATAAACAACGATAATAAGTCCGCAATTATTTTATAAAAAATCATTAATGAATAAAAACCTAGATTGAAGTCCAAATAAATCATCGCGTGTGTTTGAATTGCTAGGATAGAATGGTCATTTTAACATGAAATAATCGTAATGGCCATCTGCATGCAGCTGCCATTGCACGTGCCTGTCAGCGAAATTGATACAATAATGAAAGCTAAATTAACAGTGAATTATTAGAATCATACTGGTATGGCAAATTGCAATCAGGAAATTACACGGGGGTGATCAATTTATCAGTTTATCTTAAGGAATTTTACGTTCTTGGGGAATTTGCCAGTTCATTCGCAATCAGCTCAGGCGTGGTGAACTCGCGTGATCGAAGCCCACATCGCTCATGCTCAGAATCCTCCACTGTTCAACGTGACCGATCGCTGCCATTTATTACATTTCGTAAGGGGCGGCAATGGTTATTTTATATCGGTGTGTTTTAATTGTGTTCGTCCAACTTTGACATGTGTGCTGCCCGCCCTGCGTTACTTGTTGATTCTTAAAACTTCCTAGAGACCGCGCACAAGTTTTGACTTGAACACTCGCGATGCAATGAAGGCACACGAGTAGTAGTGGGTAGTCATGGGAATTATAGCAATCGAGTAAGTGTGCTCTCAAGGATGAATAATTGACGGCCCCCCATTAGTGTTCAACTGGTACAACTGTGGCCTTTCATCTCTTAAGACACGATCCATAGTGTGGTTTACTACAATACCCAAGTAACAAAGAGGGCAATTGATGTGCTTGATGCGGGTACTAATGAAACCATGCATATTCATGATCAGCGGGAGTGAATTCGACTGCCTCGCTGCGCTCATTAACTATAACTTGCGACCAAATCGAGTTTCTTGCCAATCACAATTTGATCGTTAAGAAAAACTGTCGGGCAAGAAGTTCAATGACCTTTCTGGTAGAAAAAATAAAAATCGCTTTTGAAACAATTGAATTTTTATTTTTGTAATTTTGCTTTTTCCGCCGCGAAAAGGAAAAACGCGCCGGAAAATGCAAAAAATACGCGCATAACATGTCATTTTCCGCGATCGCGGATTCTCCCGGGACCATACATATCCTCATTTATTGAACATTGGAATTAAATCTCGGGCGAAACACCAGTGTCGTAACCCGTCTGTCGGTGAGGGGCGTGGGAGGGAGAGGTAGGGTGGACAGCACTCAAAATCTTTGCCCCCTACTGGCCCCAATAGAGATCAGGGAAAAGTAATAAATTTTATATGTGACAGATTACTGTGTTCACGTTTGCAAAATGTGTTTTAGGATGCCCCCAAAAGTTAAATGGGTCCCATCGCCTGGTCCCCCCCCCAAATGTGTGGTTACATCCGTTGGGTATAGATAAGACTGTAAAATGAAGACCAGTATCAAAGATAATCATAATGAAATCAAAAATTTTCAGACTTGAAGAAACAATTTGCCGCATTGCTTTTCAGACTTGCTGATTTCCAACGTGTAAATTTCAAAATATAGGGCTGGATAACAGATATAAAGCATTAGAATTTTCCATTTTAAATATATCCTGTTAAGTTAATTTCATTTTGAAATTAAGTATTCTACTTATCTTTCAACAATGTCCTGCGTAGCATTTGAATATTGAATACGGCGCCAAAGAATCAACCAGTTAATTTATTTTGAAGCCCTCAAGCTGCACGTCATGAAGTAGTAATTTAGTCTGTGTACACAATGCATCGTGTGTAATGTGTTCGGGTCAGAAAACATGGAATACCTTACAAAAATACTTTAGCCTTTGAATGGCTCAATTGATTTAAAAAATGTAAAAATGATTTGTGAAAGCTGATTAAACAGACTATCTACACATGAACTTAATTTGGTAAATCCGGTAAGGTTTTCCTTCATAAAAAAATCCCTCATTGGTTGTACTTTTTTCTGACTCACCCTGTAGATTTTTCAAGTTGGAAAAACCAATATCGCAGCTTGAAACAATAAAATACATAAGCATGTTTAAAACAAAGAAAATAATAAGAAATTTCAATTCCGAAGTCGTCAAAAAATGTTTTTACCTTAACTTTTGTCAACGAAGCTAGCCTCCGATTTTTGTCGAACAAAAAGCAATAGAAAGTAATTTTTTTCCTTGTTTAAAATTGTAGATTTCATTTTTAGCCCTTCCCAATGATATATACTCAGAAAGGCACAATACAGGTTTATTCTGCTTTGAGAGATTTAATAAAGCCAGTGAGGAGAAAAAGGGATACAAACTTTATGGAAAGGTTGATCAATTTCACCATCACACACAAGGGAACTTCAGCTTTACAATGTCTCCACTGTGATGTGACAGCAAATGACCGCAACATTACGGTGAAGTAAATTAACCAACACAATACTTGTATAACTGTAAATACTGGAGCAAATCAAGTTGTGTTTTAAAGTCCTTATTTATTATGACAACCAGAAACAAAAAACAATTAATGACGACACACTTTTGACACTAATTTACAACATTATTGCCAAGGTACATCGGGCAAATATGATTTATTACAAAACACTCTAATGAGTTTGGGCATATAGAGGGCAACTTTAACCTATAATTATTAACTTTGGTAGGCATATGGCAAGAATCCCACGATGGATTTTTCTGATTTTTGCAAGCCGTAAATAAGCACGTGCTGTTTTTGCCTGTCCTTATTTATATCAGTTGTCCCATTGTGTCACCACTGCCTACAATTGCTCTAAAAATAAGAGTGATTTGCATGGTGTAAAGCTGTAGGACAGAAATCATTTTAGTGTGAGAGTTTGACCTTAATGGTTGTTGGTTCTCTCCCAAGGGGTCTCATTTATCTATTTGGTAGGGGTGTGGTCCAGGGGCATACTGATTCATTCAGCCAGGGAAGAGGGGAATTCCCAGTATTCCTGGCGACCTGCTCCCACCAGTGCTTCATGGGGACATAATGCACGAGAAGGACATTCAAATAATTTAGCCCAAGTTTAGGCCAAAGTGATTCCCATCCCTAAAATTTTGGGGATTGAAAATTGCTAGTTACTGACATGAAACTACACATGCCAGTTCTGAAACAGATGAATATCTCGCCTTAAAAGTGGTTTTTGGACTGGCCATTATTTTGAATCGTTTACAACCAATTTTCATTGGGTTTTTTTTCGTTAGGTTGTCTGTTCATGTACCAACCAAGACCAGAGATTTTTGCGTTTAAAAAATCCCAATGGGCAAAGTGGTTTTCATAGGGGTCCACAAGACCGAAATGTTTTTAGGGCACATTCTCACTTATAACTTCCAAAACCAACATCCTGTTTGTAGCCTTTCACAGGGTAGGTTTAAATTAGAGGAAAACAGTTATAGCCCTCTGCAGATAACACCATTTTGCCTACTTCGGTAAAAATCTGAGGTTCTGGGGATGAGGCTTATTAACGATCGGGCATGGCCTTTAGTCTTAGTTTGCCTATAACATCTACGTTCATGTTAGATATCTAGTGTTTTCAGCGGGCATTATTTAGGGAATAAAGATATGATTTTTGGAATCGGTAAGTGTACGAACGGGGCCGCACAGGGCCGAGTTTTCCACGCAAAAATAATGGTTCTCTACCCGGGGTTCATTCGGACGTAGATAGAGGACCAATTCAAAAAATATCATATCTTTAGTCTCATTCTTAACCAGAGTCACGATTTTTCCCTGATTTGAAATAAAAAATCTGTTTAACATGTTGTAAATATTAATAACATATTAATTCCCTATGCGTCACCCAATGCTTCTCATACCCATGCGGCATAATCGTTCAATCCACTACATTGGTTTCTGTACGATGTTTCGTTTAGTGAATTGATAGAATTATAAAAATAGGGAGCTCTTTCGCCTCCCAACCCAGTGGATTATTTATTTTAAAACAAGGACGGTTCTCGAACCACAAATGTCGTCTGGTGGCGTGATCATGCTTATGATTGAAGGTAGGCAAAGGTCACACGAGGTCACAAGGTCACATGAGGTACATCAAGGCATTAGGTCCCCAAGGTCACATGAGGTGGTGGTCAACAAGTCACCACGGCCACATGAGGTCACCAAGGTCACATGGATCACAAAGGTCAAATGAAGTCACCAGGGTAAAAGAAGTCACCAAGGTACACAAGGTCACATGAGGACACCACGCCACTCGCCGAAGCACCCCACCCTTCCCAATGAACCCACCCAAACACACCCCTACCCAACGCACCCTACCAACACACCCACCCCGACCCCAACCGATGCACACACACCCGACCCTCCCAGAAGCACCCCAACCCCCTCCCCAACGCACCCCTACAGCGCCACTAATACCTCCCCCACACCTTCTCCAACACCCCACCCTGCCCCCTCCCCAAAACCCCACCCTTTCCCCTCCCCCAACACCCCACCCCCCTTCCCCCTCAATGTACAAAGGGTCTGGTATAGTGTTTTGCCCCCATGTAGTTAAAGGAATTTGGTATCGAATGTACCATACTTAGCGATTCAGAATACGCATATTTAATAGCTCATTTGCATACCTAAGCCACATGTATCAGGAAATTTCAAAAATGGCAAAGACGAAGGATGCGCACTATAATGGGTTTTCGTGTTTTGCAGTGAAGGAATTTTGCATATCTGATACTGTTCAAAAAATTTTTAGCGATTACGCTGACGTTGTGCATATAATAAGTTCATTTGCATATGGTAATTTGTCTGAAATATTGCCAACATCTAATAAGGTCAAGAAAACTCTTTAACCCGTTCCTACACCAAGTTACATCATTATACGCCTAGGAAACTCCAGATAACTTGCACACAATCCTGCGGGGGAAAAGGATTATCTATTTTATATAAGCAATTAATATTCATTGAATATGCCACATAATGCAGTCCAAAATCACATAAATAATATCTGCACCTCACTCTATCACCCTACTAAGAGGTGAAGTAAATCGGGATTAGCGTGTGCCAGCAGAGCATTTCAAAAAAGGGTTAACGAATGTCTGAAACATATGCAAATAGCCTAATTAATATTCATGAATATGCAAATAATGCCAGCCAAAAACCTAAACATAATATGGCGGCACCTCACTATATCATCCTATCAGTTTGAAGTAAATCGGGGATAGCGGTTAGCCTGCAGAGCATTCTTTAAAAAGTTAACAGAAAATGTCTGAAAAAAATATGCAAATAAGCAAATTAATATTAATGAATAATTGCAAATATGAAGCCAAACCTACACGTAATATTCTGGCACCTCAATCTATCATCCTATCAAGTTTGAAGTACTTCGGGGATAGCGTTTAGCCTGCAGGAGCTTTTAAAAAGGTAACCGAGTATACGGACGGACATACGGACACACAAATTTGGACTAGTATGGGCTCCATGAACATTCGTTCAGGAGACACAAAAATAATTATTTAAGCATTTTAGATACAGTTTAAAAATCTTTTAAATGTAATTAATGACCTAATGCATCAAAATTAGATCTTACTTTGTTATCTCACGCTCGTAGTCCGAAATTTGCAAAGCTAGCCGGCATGACTCACTAATTCATTATTGCCATTGGAACTAGATTCAAACAAACACAGGCGATACGAACCACCGCGCCAGAGGAACGTCTGCAGGAAAATAGTGGAATTACAATTACGCCATGTTTACGTCAGAGACTGAGCGAGTAATTTTACGAAAAATAAAACATTTCCTGGCTTGGATGGTATCATTCTGTAGACTAGTGATGACATTCGAACAAGCCTGGATATGAACGCAAATGGCGTACGTCATGTGGTAAAAGCTCGTGTACTGGTAATGTGTTTACTGTTATTGTTGAAATAAGTCATGAAGGTGAACGGAATTTGCTTTTACATGTTATACTACTTTTACATCGTTTGAGGCGTAACAATCAAGTTCCAGCAAACCACCGGGGCCAACGTTGCACCCAGACCTGGGGAGCCTTTGTCATGGTAGTTTAGGGGGACTGTCAAATTGCGGTCACAAATTTTTCGCTGAATTTGCAAAGTTCAATCTTCATAACTGGCTTGAATTTGTGGGAGTCATCGTCATTTTTCCAGCGATTCATGATCCCCCGGTACGCGAGTCCAGATTCATTAATTATGTAATCATGTCAAACTAAAATTCATCAAGGGAATACATAGAGAGTCTGTTAATTTTGACTGGCCATTTCAGTTGCTGATTTGATTAGAAGTGGCTCAATGTTTTGAAAAAGTCCCCCTCAAATGAAGGTTGTGTGGCCTCCATGCATACAATCAATTGTCAAAAAAGTAGTTCTGCGCGGTTTTCTGCTGGCGAATATGGTAATTTCTCTCTACGCACCTAGCGCGTACAGGTGCGTATTACCTGGGTTCAATTTAACGAATTAAACCGGGCATCAACCAACTTAAATTCTTGGCATTTTCACAGCCTGTTTAAGAATTTCCACTAATGATCGTCAGATATTAATTCACAAGTAAGCAGATAATGCACATGGTCACCATAAGTCATAACTTCTAATAGCAACTAGAATACAGTCAATCACTGAGATGACTAACTCGCTCAATATCCAATAAACATGTCTGAATCGTATATATACCTCCCTAAAAACTTATGTAGCAGTACAGGCGCGGATCCAGGGAGGGGGCCGCGAGGGGGACGCGCCGCTTCACGGTAATTCTGCAAAACCTTGCAAAATCAGCCCATTTTGGACAAGTTTCAGCCTTCGACCCCCGGTATTTTGACGTTTTCAAATCCTGGAATCCGCCCCTGGATACAATCTATGGTGTCAAGCAGTGCGTAACGGGCCTGCCCACTCGTGAGGGGGCAATTTCCGGGTCTTGGGAAAGCTTTCCTCTCCGGGGGGTCAAAAGGCCAATTTTTCCCAGTCGGAGGCGTAAAAAAACGGCTGATTTAGCCAGATTTTTTTGAATTTTTTTCCGGCCAAAGTCGGTCAGGGGGGGCACTCTGCCCCCGGCCCCCCCCCCCCCCCCCCGCCGGTTACGCCCACTGGGTGTCAGACCTGGCTAAAATTACTGTGTTGTATAAAGAGTAGTTGAATTCACATGCGAAGACCACTAAAAAATAATGGGATATTGGGCGTTTTCTTTGAGGAAAAGTGATTACATAAACGCATATATACATCTTAATTAACAAGACGAACAAGCTTTTTGTACCCTCCAAAGGATATTGTTTTGACATTTAAATATTGATCTAAAATATAAAATTCCTTTCTATAATTAATGTCAAGTTCGAAAGCCATTCAGAAAGTTTTGCTGCTATCATGTTGCTATAATAGTGGCCCATGAGAATCCACATATACTTCAAGAAACCCCAAATTCACAATTAAAATCATTTTCAATGCAAAAAAAAAAACAGTCCCGGGGCGCATGCATGTCTGCGTTGGTCTCTAACATCTAACAGGGGTGTTGGAATTGGTAGAATAAAAATTCCTATGCATTTACAAAAATATGCAAATTGTCACTGATGGGTTGGTTTTGAAAAAGTAAGGGAAGTGCATAAAGTCTAATCTGTCTTTCAATTTCATTTATGTGTTTCATCACTAATGGGTAACTTTTTTGAAACTGCCAGGGAGGTGTGAGAAAGATTAGACACTCTAAGATTCTTAGAGAGTCTGATATTTCTCACACTTCAAGAGCATTTTCAAAACAAACCAATCAGAATGAATTGCATCAAGGTCTTTTTGGCACCATTCTATAGAGCATGACCTCGGACAGTTGGGAGTGTACAAGTGTTTTTAATTTATTTTATAATTACCTCCAAATTTAGATAACTTACTTAACCATCAATGTTATGTAATGGTTTTGATAATTTTTTTTCTCAAAGTATGTGATGGATAAGAACCACACTACATGCATTTGTCATGATAAATGCACTTGACTATATGTGTTAGTGCATGCAACCCTCGAGCCTTCGCTCTCAGGCTGCCTGCACTGACCCACACACTGGACTAAGTCCTTATCCTTATTAAGACACACATCGGTAGTTGTCCACTAAGTTTTAAAAATAACTAAAAAAACACCAAAAAATCAGCCAAAAAGCATTAAAACACCATGATAAAAACGAAACACACCGTGAGTATATTAACAGAACAACTTCCCTTTGTTTGACGCGTTTTGACGAGAAATAGCACAAGGTGCAAGATCATCATAATCACTGTAACGCGCTTCGCAATACACAACCAGAGCATGTATTTCAACCCACCAAAGTATATTGGACACATTTCATGTGCAACATATGAAATAAGAAAACGGAAACGATGAATTATACTTTCAAGCGACTCCATTTATAATGATATTAGTGGAAGTGTGAAACTCTTACCAGTGGTCTCACAGACCTACAGCCCTTATTTTATTGCGAAATGATAGTAGCCACACTTAATACTAATTTCTTGCTAGTTATCCTATTATTGCCTTTTTGGGGGGTAAAAAAAAAAATTTAATATGAAGAAATCAGCGTATGTCATGCAAGAAAATGACGTTTAACAGGATTCTTTGTCACATCACTACTGAAACATCACTTACTATCATATCCAACAATTTGCGTTACATGTACAAGCTTCCTTCGTGGCGCGGCTGTCTAATCGTTGGACGTTATTCATTCACAACTCTCGAAATATACATGTGATTGGTGTTTGTCGTAACGCTCCCACACGACCTGTGATCGATTCATCAAAAAACAGGGAAAACTGTCCATGTTATAATCTGTCGATGTTATAATTCCATAAGCCTAATAGAGCCGTCATATATAACGGACTCATTGCGACTGCCTACGTGATTTCATTGAAAATTCTATAGGGATCTCAAGGGAATACAACACATTAAGACACAAGGTTGTGTGTCAACCAAGTTTTACAAATAACAACCCAAAAACCAAGAAAAAACGCAAAAAGTATCATAACGCCCATGATACAAGCGGCACACACTGGAGTATATTACAGAAACAAACTTCCCATTGTTTGACGCATGTTGAAACGAGAAATAGCACTAGGTGGGAGTATTGTTAAAAAATCGCTTAAACTACTCGTAATACAAAAGTACAACATGTATTTCAACCTCCAAAATTTTATGTGACACATTTTCATGAGAAGATATGAATTAAGAAAATGGAACGATGAATTAGAATTGTTTTCAAACGTTATTTGTAACGATAATTAGTGCAGGAAACGTCTCACAGACCTACGCTTTATATTACGAATGGATATGGTTTAAATTTAGTGCATTATTTATATTCATCATGAGGTGCTCTTTCTGCTGAACATTGAAAATATTGACGTCATCAAAGAAAATTATTTACAGGATTCTTTTGTTCAACATCATTACTGATCCATCACGTAATAGCATATACAACAAATCGTGTCTTATGCTGTAAGCTTCCTACCCGTGTCGCGCGGTGTAAGCGATATGCATTAATTGATTTTACTTTTGAATTGTCCTGTTGTTTGTCAGTTCGAGTCCGGTGGTGGCCCACTAGTTTTCGGCATAATTCAAATTATGCTAGTATTCATTTCTGGTGGTCATTCTCTTTTAAATTTTGTTATGTAGGCTGTACAAGAGGCTTCTCTGGGTTTCTTTTTCTGCGGTTTTTGTCCTAGGAGTTTTATAACAGTTTTAAAGGTTTCTGAGTACTGCTGATGCTTCTTATAAATTATAAGCATTAGAAATTATAACAGTGTTCCCTTGAATTGTATG